>BSQZ01000002.1:1940000-1977500 GCA_033239005.1 Lamellibrachia satsuma | reverse complement strand
ATATATATATATATATATATATATATATATATATATATATATATATATATATATATATATATATATATATATATATATATATATATATATATATATATATATATATATATATATATATATATATATATATATATATATATATATATATATATATATATATATATATATATATATAATATATATGTGGTGGTGATAGTGTTGGTGGTTGTGGTGGTGGCGGTGGTGGTGGTTTCTTAGCTGCGCTTCTTAGTTGCTGATGATAAATTGCCAGTATGACGTCACGCACGCTGGATCTCCTGGTTAGCCCGATATGATTCATTGTCCATGGCAGAACCCCCGTTAGACGAGCTCGTCAGGAAGACTAGTCTTCGGCAACAGTTTGCTAGTGCAACGGGTCAACGCCATTGTTTTTCGGGCCTATTTTGAACGCTTTCTTATATTACAATTTATGTCTGCCTACTGGATATTTCATTCAGCCAAATATCCATACAGGGTCATATTTGGGAATCTGTCATAGAATATTAAGTGGCGGACTTGGGGGATTTGAGTCATTGCAGGACAACGTTCGTCAACTCTGAGCACCGTTTTCTTGGAGTGTTGCCAGTTGATGAACTTATATGTTATGCACCAGGCAAGGCAATTAAGGATATATTTCGCTAATACATGTATGCCTACCCAAAAAAGCTACAACACTCAATTCATATATAGGTTCTTATCCGATATCTGGTGAAGACTACAACGATGAATGTCCCTGTAGTCTACAGTGATGAATAGTTCCCCGTCAGCTGTACGTACGTCAGAAATGTATATCACGCGCTACCACACAGAGCCCTGTCTGCCCATGGAGACACTGATTCAACTGCACGAGGTATCACAGAGAGCCATATCTGCCCATGGAGACACTGACTCAATTACACGAGGTATCACTGAGAGCCATATCTGCCCACTTAGACACTGACTCAATTACACGAGGTATCACAGAGAGCCATGTCTGCCCACGGAGACACTGACTCAATTACACGAGGTATCACAGAGAGCCCTGTCTGCCCACGGAGACATTGATTGAATATCACGCTCTACCACACATAGCCGTGTCTGACCACGAAGACACTGACTGGCCTATTGCAGAGGTCTACGTGTTTGTATATGCAGATGGCATCAGCTTTTTCGTATCCTTAGAGGCAGGAGACAATGTTGCATATGTCATTCAGTTATGCAGAGTGCTCCCTGTTCTTACTGGATTCAAATGTGTAGAATAGCTACATTTAATAGAACGAAGTTGAAATCAGTTTAGCTCTTCCTCAAAATTATCCAGGTTCTCACCCAATATCTGGCGACAACAACACTAAAAGTGTCCCCGACAGCACGCAGTCGACCTACCCCTTGATGAATATTACCCGTGAACTGCAGGTGCGTCAGAAATGTATTTACGCGTTATCACACAGAGCCCTGTCTGCCCACGGAGATATTGATTGAAGTGGTTTGTGTAATAGGCAGACGGTGTCATCTTTGTCATGGACTTAGAGGCAGGAGAAAATACTGCATATATTATTCAGTTAGACGTAATACGTTGTCAAACTCTGTGTTCTGATTGCATTCAAATGTGTATAATAGGTACATTTAATAGAACGAAGTTGTACTCAATTTAGCTATTCCCAAAACCTCAATAGCGAAGGAATCATGGTCGTGAAACTCACCCGCTTTTACGTCACCACTTAGATTAGATCACTATGCAAATGCATTCGAATCACGTTAACTTGTAGCACACATAGTTGACTGTTTACACGTAAATAACACGAAACACATTTATGCCTGAACATATCACGTTATGTGTATCAGTCCAATCGTTCGCGTATATTTACTATTACGTATCACCATAAAATATATCTTAGTAGCGAATGTTCTTCGTTTGTGTAACTCTGGTAGCACATGACATGTGCGTTACAGGTGCCAACGCAATCATATTATCAAGTTATGCCATGACGCGTTTGCAATCAGAATAGGATCTACATGCAATTGGAACGTTGACTATACAGCGTTGTTGACTGCATAGCGTTTTTTGCACTGCTTCTCGAATTCGAGGAACTGCACGTATGGCAGCTCTCCGACATCGATGAGTTCCTTCTTACAGCTTCACGAGGCGCCCAAGGAACAAGATCGACCCGGTTTTGTTGTCCCGGATTATTAGCAAGAAGGGATGATCTGCGTAGAACTACTTCTGGGTGGAAATTCCACTTGAGCCAATCATTATTACTGCCGTGGCAGCGGCGGCTTCGGTGCCGGTCTCGCCCCTTTTGACGAATGCCTTGTGGATGACATCTGACACGTACAACTGGTAAGAACAGGCGTTGACCGCGAATGCCTGCGTCATGCCCATAGCCTTCAGCACCTTGCTTAGACTCATTTCCAAGGTCATTTCGAATCTCGGAAAGGATATGGCCACAGTCTGACTTCGCAACATGGCCAAAGCCGATATGACTGAAGTGTGCGTGACTTTGCTCTCCAACGAAGCCAGGCCGTCGACTTTGTTGGGCAAGAGGACACACATTGCGAGTCTTTTCCCCGTGTACGGTAGCTCCAATATCTTACACTGCAGCTGCCGGTTCTCTGAATACCGGTATTTACCGCGATTGGCCATCATCTTCACCGGCACAGTCTGCGACATGGACACATGGAATGTCGCGCTTCGCAGAAGCTTTTAACGACACCTACCAGTGATCTGTCACATTTAGATTCAGAGTAATTCTTTCTTAACTCTTCAATAGCGTCTGTGTGACTGTCGTCTTCTGACGCCGTTAATGTGAAGGGGTCATCTGTGAATGCGTCTCTCGCGTGCATGTAATACACTTATTTCTCACGAAATACACCCATTAAATAATCACATCTTGTGTGGCAACTCTACCGTGAAGCACGTTGTTCCTATGTCCAGACTAGTGCCATGAATCTGCTCCAGTGCCAGGCACCTCAATCGCCTTTGTTTTGTCTTCTTCTTCTACGTCACGGCACCTGCAAGAGTTTTTCTTACACGGTTGCGACATATAAATTAATATATACTGTTACATGTGTTCCTGAATATTTGATTCGTAGAGACAATGTTGAATGTGTGATAATCAAAGATAATGTTGAATGTGTGATTCATGGACACAATGTTGAATGTATGAGTCAGTATGACAATGCTGAACATTTCATTCACATTGAGGCATAGATGAATGTGTCACCCACGCAGGCAATATTTGATGTATGATTCACTGAGACAATGTGGAATGCGTGATTCACATAAACAATGCGTAAAGTGTGATTCACAGAGACAATGTTGAAAGTGTGATCCAATGTCATAATGCTGAACATGCCACACAGAGACAATACTGAACGTGTCATTCACATAAATAATGTTGACTGTGTCTTTCATAGAGACAATGCTGAATGTGTCATTAACCTACTGCTTGTGAATTACGAGTGGATGTCAAATCAAAGTAAAACAAAACGTACAAGTACTTCATCGTGTACGTTTTACTAAAATGCAATTCGTAGAAGGCACGTTTACTTTTTGTCAAGATTATTTTTGGTAACTCACTTGGACTTTTACTTGAGAACAAAACAGCCAGAGTCGCTAGTAGCAACGAATGTTATGAACACTGTTCACGCCACCAAACTGCAGTTTGATTGATTCGTTTAAACAGGTGGCGATGAATCGCACCGACATCGAGAAAACGTCACTTGTACGTGTCCTATTTTTCCGTGACATCGCGTTTGGTACCAGTACTCTTTTTATATTGTGTAATTGCGTATGAATCACAACAGCAAAGCCACTTGGAAACGGGGCGTTACATAGCAAAATATGAGTGAGTAAATACTCTTGCAGGTGTCCAGCAGTATATATCTTTGAACATTAAAGGACAGGCAACAACCTACTTAAATAATTGGCGCGTATCACGAGTACACAAAACACGCTTTGCCATAGCAATAAATTTAATGTATATAAATACTCGTGAACAGTAACCTTTTACCAGACTTTCTAGACACGTCGGTACATGTCAGTATCTGTGGCGCCCCGGAGATTTAGACTATTGTTGATGGAGTCCCTCGGATAAAATCTAGATTCCCTTTGCGTGACAATTACGTCCCATTCGCTATGACTATTTTGATTAATGCCACGCTCCGCGGCTCGCACAAGAATATAAGCACGACGACTGAGTTGAAACGGCGGAAGAGGCAAGACATTTCAACGGCATCACACAGCTTCAAGCAGGTATTCGTGTTCTACGTTACTCTACCTTTTTTGTAACATTGCTTCTCAGTTGTTGTGTTTTTCTTATATTGCGTGGGAGTGGTAACTCGAGGAATATCCAAAGTTACCTTTTATTCCGACATGTTTAGAGACAACCAACGGCAATTATTGTAAGTATGTATATAAAACAAACAATATGATATCTAGTACGCAGAAACACAACGAAGACTACAACTCTTGTCTTGTCAAAGCTTCTACAACGCTTCACGAATACTTCTACTTTGTAGAACAAGGGCATGCGTATGTTTGTTGAAACTATGTAGTATGTTTAACTATTACAAGTTCAATAACTTAAAAGCACACTAAGTAATATTAATATTGGGATATGTATAAATGGCCTTACTTCTTCCGAAACTACGATAAGTAAAAAGTAAAAACGTTAGCCAAGCTATTGCTTGTGCGATTTTCAGAAGGACGCAGCCATGCGGAACCACTTGTTCATCCTAGGAGTGGTACTTCTCCTTGTTACAATCGACGTGACGTCATCATATAACGTATGGAAGTTGGCCCGAGCTAACTGCAAATTCGCCTTTAGTCTCTACGGCGAGATAATCAAAAGTGAGGTCGGGAAGAACGTCTTCTTCTCTCCGTTCAGGTAAGAATATTGGCTGCATATGTCTATGTGCATAATCTGCAAAGCATGACCCTGTATGTATGTCACAGCCGTGCGTAGACCTCGCCACAAAACCCAACTGGCCAGTAAATTTTATCTGAAGACCGTGTCTACCACGCTGTTTTACGACATTGGGTCACGAGACGTTTGCTCACAAGCTATTTGGTCACACGGCATACGGTCACACAACATTTCTTCACATAATTCAGGGCGTGACGTTTGGTCAGACATATGTTCGCCATGTTGCCATAATAGTTATAACAAAACATCGTTATAACATACATGTACTATACAGGTTTAAATATCGTCTGACCATTTGTCGCATACGATGCAGGATATAATATTTGGTCACAATGCTATGATTAAATACAAGTACTAAAACATATCAAAACCAGAGTAAAACGTCTTAAAAGAATGGTATTATTTGGTTTTCTAAAAAACATTATAAAATATCGGCGAATACTGCTTTAAACAGGTGCATCATAAGATGAGGCAGAGACAGTCTAACGAAACAACTCTAAATATTTTAGTTTTCGCTACAAATACATTTGATAGAATATGTCGAATAATCAAATAAATCAATAAATCAATCAATCGTTAGTTTAATTACAATGAATTGTATTACTGCAGCATATCGACGGCTCTTGCAATGACGTATGCCGGAGCCCGAGGCAAGACAGCGAAAGAAATGGGTCAGGTACTTAAATTCAGCCCCTTGAAGTTCAACATCCACGCAAGTTTCCGCTCCACCCTGGCTTCAATGAATGCCGCGCAAGGCAAATATGAGCTGTCAGTGGCAGACGGGATCTTCGTCCATGAGAATTTTACGGTCCATCAGTCGTTTCTTAGTTCCTTAGACTACTATTACTCCGCCGGCTTCAAGGCGCTCGACTTCCACGGCGACCCACGAGGGTCCGCCAATTATATTAACAGGTGGGTCGAGGAGAGGACGAACGACAAGATAAAGAACATCGTTAGTCCGATGGCCATCAAAACGTCTGTGATGGCGTTGGCGAACGCTATCTACTTCAAAGGATTGTGGAAGTGCCCGTTCAACCCCGACAACACAAAGCTCGCTAAGTTCTACGCTGCCCCCACACGGTCGACCAGCGGAGAGATGATGATTCAAACCGACAGATTCAGATATTCACTGAACCGCCGTCTCGGTTGTCAGATCCTGGAGATGCCATACAAGGGAGACAGATTATCCATGTACATCCTACTGCCAACGAAGACTTACGGTCTGTCGTCGTTGGAGAGAAAGCTCACCTTCAATTCCCTCACCTCAGCTTTGGCCAAGTTATACACTCGGAGATTGTCGGTGGCGATTCCCAAGATCAAGATGACGATAAGTAAGGATTTGCCGGACACGTTGACCGCAATGGGGATGGGACTTGCGTTTATGCTTGACGCCGACTTTACCGGCATGAGTCCTCTTCGCCCTTTGTTTGTGTCAGACGTGATCCACGTGGCGTTCATCGAAGTCGACGAGAAAGGCACTGAAGCTGCTGCGGCCACCATTGTACTGATGTCGCGTGGGGCCCCACCACCGCCCATACACAAGGACTTCGTCGCCGATCATCCTTTCCTCTTCCTGATTCGCGACGAAGTCACCGGGTCGATCTTGTTCCTCGGACGTTTCATGACTCCTAGATAAGAATACATGCATCGGACTCCAACACGAGAACCAGAGGGCGCGTGCAGACAGAGGTCGCCAGTATCCATAATATTTTTCTGGAGAATCTGAACGAACAACTACTTTTATTAAATGTAAAAATAGACACCCAATGCCGCTTTTTACTACATATGCAATACGTTTTACCTCTAAGATGTATCTCCAAGTATTTTCATGCATATACTTTTGACCGATCAGTCGTTTTATTGGCAATGCTCAAATTGAAGATTTTAAGGTAACATTTGGTTTCAATTACTAATATTGTGAATTAAGTGAACTGGTTCAATAAAATGTCGTGATGTGCTCTGGAAATCTATTTCTCGCTGTGTCGTCCACATTGGCGTGCTCAATGAACCTGACATGCTGGGATGTTTATTTATACAATACGCGCCTTTCCATAATAGCAATAAACCACACATGTTCATAAAAAATCCACATATGAGTGTGTGGGTGTGTTTTTACGTGCGTGCTTGCGTGAGAGAGTACGTGCGTTAGTGCTTGCGTGCGTTTGATTTAGTCAGTGAGATCATTGATCGTGATGTACAATGCAAAAAGATGTCACTGCGCCACTAGAGGCAAACACAAATAAGGGTAAACTTACAAGTCCTTATATAGCCCGGTGTCCGGTTCTCAAGTTTTCTGGGAAGCATTACGTCATATCTCAATTATTGTTACGTTATTCCTTCACATTATTTCTTCACTGCAGCAAGTGTGTAGCCAGATGCTCATTTAAATAGCTGAATGAACTGTAGCAAGACGGAGTACCGGTATTGTCCGGACGTCGAAACAACAGTAAGAGGAGCCGAACACTAGTCCTCTTGATTGAGAGGACGGCATTCTAACCGCTAATTTACTAGTGTTAATGTATATAGTAGAACACTCATGATAGTTATTATGTGTCTCTATGTTTTTCAATCAACATCAAAAATCCACGTCTTAGTTAAACGGCGATACGAATATTAACATTCACATTTTCAACAGAGGGATACAAGTTAAACTGGTAATAATCAAGCAGTAATTCAGATATATACCCCCAATTTACCAAACATTTGAATACGAAAATGCATATGGGAGTGAAATAAAACAATACACCCTCTCTCGTTTATTATGTTATATACAAATGTACATACAACATTTCAGTATATGCATATATATTATATATTGACCACATTAAGTATTGTAAAGTTGATGGACTCGAAGTGACTAGACAAAGAGACACCAACGGCCTAAATAAAGGAGCAGATGTAATATTTTAGAATGTAGCACATAATATGTACGTGTCTGCAGTGTTAAACAGTTTCATCTATACGTTTTTCGTTCCCAACATATATCAAACTCAACTTAACTTTCAGCTATCAGTTTTAAGCAGTGAACATATCCATTAAGCCCTAGAGTGAAGGATGTGGCTGGACACACACAAACGCACGCACGCACTCAAACACACACACACACACACACACACACACACACACACACACACATATATATATATACACACACACACACACACACACACACACACACACACACACACACACACACACACACACATACGCACACACGCATTGGTATCTTACATGACTGGTTGCTTGCGTGAGGATGTGTTGCAAGCAAATCATTACACACCTCTCAACGGAATATAAACTCGGCAAGCAAAAGCAGTTGCCAGAATGTACCTGAGGTTAGTTCTGATAGATACACAACAGCTACCTCAACGGTATCATCCTGGGACTAGCATACGTGTAAAGGACAGATTATCTGGTTTCGTTCCACCCTACCTGGTGTGTTACGTGTATTGGGATAACGATTAGACCACTTGTAAAATGGAAGAAATTAAACTTTGGTTAACGACGGCGCGACAAGTGCTTTGATTCAAAAGCCTGTTGGTACATCCCAAGGACAAAGTAGAACTAGAAGAACATGGTGAACATGGCAAGAACGGTGGTGCTGAGTACATTGGGGAGACAGGAAGACTATTTAAACACGACTGGAGGAACACAGAAAGGACGTAGACAACACGAAAAACGGGAAATACACAAGGAGCGGAAAAAATAGATTGATGTCTACCATCAATAAATCCGCCCTTACAGACCATGTGACAACTGAAAACCACATCATAGACTGGGAGGGAGTGAACATTGTAAACAAGGAACCCAACCGAAGAATCCGGCATATCAAGGAAGCCATCTGGATCAAGAAAACCAGAACACCCATCAACAGAGGCGAGGGTAATTACGAACTGCCTCACGTGTACGATGACATCATTCAGCGTCATCGGTACTGATGAAGTCGACGTGATACGTTGACGAAAGTCTCTCCCAGGTAAATTAAACACAACTCGAATATGTAAAATGAAACTTCTCTGATTTGAAAACGAACTATCCTGAAGAATGTTCAGTAATCTTGGTGAAGAACTGTAGAAGAAGGGATTAATATGGCTGAGAAGTATGGATTGAACTTGGGAGACTCGCCTTAGACCGGGCTTGATAGGGAAGATTTGTAGCCGCCTTATTGAGGATTGGGTGATTTCAAACAACAATTCGCCCCGTTCGTTTCCAGTATCCGTTTTCGATCCACAAGTTACACCAATAACAAGTTGCTAAACATCTTATGACTTGTAGTAATTGTGTCTCATGTGATACAACTGGCTACAACAGTTTAAACACGTGAAGAAAGCAACTCTTATCCAGTGTTTCAAAGTTAATACAAAATAAATGTTTCATAATTAAAAAGGCCTCGTAGATAATGTATCAAAATATGTTATGTAATACTATAAATATAGATTTATTCCCAAATAATTAAAACATTATAGGGCAGAGTTACGGACCCAAACACTGGAAGATACAAGAACGGTTACTGATAATGTAAGAAACGACTACTTTATGGGAGTTCATTCCAGAGGCAATCAATAGGAAATACCTCTTATCGCCAGATGCGTTTGAGGATAGAATTGCCACGGCAGCTGTGTGTTGAGATGTTGATGTCTTCGTAGCTCTACGCACTACTGGAGGAGGTGGTAACATGGTACTGAGTTGGTGCACGTCCATGGCATAACCTTTGTGCTAGTGGTTGATTGACATTCCATTTCAGTGAAGCCTCTGACGTCGCAATGATTTTGACATCTCATCTCTGGATGTTTCAAAGGGTTCCATCCAAATCAGACATATTCCATATGTGATCCCTCCTTGCTGTTGGAGATCATAGCCTGCTGGTTTGGGTTCAAGCATGGTGGCATATTTTGCAGGAAGCCAAGCCACTTTCCTGTATGCATAGTTTCCAAGTCATTTGAGAACATCTGACAGTGTTTAGCTCTTCATTATATGTTTCCATTTTTTCGGTATCCTGCATTTTGAAATGAGGTGATACGACTACAAAATGTTTTATTATAAAAGAAATAAGCCCAACAGAACGTTTAATGTGCTTCAATCTTAGTAATTGTGCAGATAACAGCTACGTCCAAATATGTCAGTCAGTGCAAATAGGCGGGTGATGTTGCACGCAAAGTATGGTTTTCGTCTTCGCAGAAGAATTGTGTCGTAATAAATGGTCCCCGTCGGTGCCTGGTTCCAGGTCAGTGTTTCTGTAGCGACGTACCAGGCTTCGCAAGGTACGCAATTACTCCGACAAGATTCATACTGTCTCGTCTGCTTCTACCAGCCGGTTACAAATCCTCGTTATTGTAGCGTCGTACCAGGTTCAGCAAGGAACTCGGCTACTCCACCAAGATTGTCGCTGTCTCGTCTGCTTCTTCCAGCCGATGGTGTTTTACGTTGATATGACGTCACCCAGTTGATCCATGTCACATGTAGCGTGTCCTCCTGTCTCTATGTCAAAATACGTGTTCCCAACCCATATACTCAAAAACTGGCATCACGCAGGATTCCAACATGTTCTCTTTACTCTTCCTACAGCCTTTACATCTTCCAAAGTCTTCCTTGCTGTAGCTGCTGCTGCTGATGTTGCTGCTGCTATTGCTGCTGCGTGTATCCTCCTCTGTACGTCATTGCTACTTCCTCCATCACCACATAGTTTCCTCCCAAGTATGCAAATCTGTCCAATACTACATCTCCATAAATCCTATCGCACAATTCCCGATATATCTTGTCCATTGCTTTACCAGCAACTTTTTATTTCTACATCATTGTTCTCCCGATACGTCAGTTTGCAGCCGGAGACGGTCCGTAGCAATTCCTATATTTGATATGACCGTCGACAAAGAGCTACCGGACATGATAATAGAGATAGGAATTAAATTTGCCCTCGTGAACCATTCTGGACCAGAGAAAAGACACAAGATTTGCCATCTAAACCAAATCACCTGGACATTTCAACTAACAACTATATCGTACTAATGGTAATGTATAATCGTTGGTTACCAAGATACATACAAACGTATTTATATTACGCAAACTAAACAACTGAGTGTCAACGTATCTGTTATTGAATGATCACAACTTGTACTGTCAATATTCGGCAACACTTCGTAAAATGAATTAACTATTTGATTTGATTTTATTTGTTAGTAAGCAATGACCCGCAGGGATCCATAACAAAAGAAACTCGAATGTTTGCTGCTTTATGTGATGGCGTGATTGTCTGCGTGGTACATGTCGCGCCATCTGCCGATCAAAATTGCTGGATTGACTAGACAAGAGGCGTGGTAACGTATTGGTTAGAACATCGGTCTCTCAATCAAGAGAATCCGGGTTCGAATCATCTTGTTACCGTTCAGAGGCTTTGGCAAATTATTAAACTCCACGTTACTACAGTTCACTCAGCTGTTTGAAAGAGTATCTGGCTACAGACAGAGGCATATATATATATATATGAACGAATAGTCTGCGCAGTAATTGCAGCGTGCTGACCACTTGCTAGAGAAGTCGAGTTGGATTTAGAATGAACATCTCTTCCATCAGTTTAATTTCATCGTCCTTATTTGTTGCCGAAACAGAAAAATGGCATGACCACTTCATCCCCGCATTCGAATACCACTGGCAGATATGGTTATACAAACACCAGTACCGGTGCACGCACGCACGCACGCACACACAGAACACACACACACACACACACACACACACACACACAAACACACACAGACACACACACGCACGCACACACACGCACACGCACACACACATGCACACATGCACACACACACACACACACACACACACACACACACACACACACACACACACACACACACACACACACACACACACACACACACACACACACACACACACACACACACTGCAACCATGTGCCTGTCGCCTGGTCATTATTTTTCCACAGTGAGTAAGTTAGTTAGTAACTATTTCATTGGTCCGGATCCACACTCAAGAGCACAATTATGCTGGTGCATCGGACAGTGTTTTGCGGGTATCAATGTGCGTTGTTCGCACATATAGTGTGCAATTCATATAAGTACATTGCATTAAAACCAATTATTTGTAACATATGGTCCACATGTCGGTGTTGTGATCCACCAGTCGACGATTCACAGCTATTTAACTTAGCATACCCGGTGAAAGATATGAATACGTTATACGTTAATTGTTATAACCCGGAGTCTGATCTGGGAAAATCTGTCATCCGTTCATTTTATACGGTGTGATATATATTGTTTGATGTTTAATTGCTTTTCACAGGTGAGTCTGAAGCCAAGCCAGGATAAGAACACAACGCATGGTGTACCATTTGCTAAGAATCATGGGTTTTAACTTGAAAGTGATACACTGATGGTGTGCACATTGCATAGGCAAGCAACGCGCTGCCCACAAAACGTAGACCGATGCTCCAGAGTTAAATGTTGTCTGACTCACTGAAGGACGAAGAATGACTCCGGACAAGTCATAAGGTTGTAGCATATATTGCAACTGGGTGAATGTTCGTGGGATATGCTAAGCCATTAGCTGTGATACAATAAATGTATTTTATTAATGAGACAGCTGCTGTTCGGATCGATGGTTGACAATATAAATTTAAATAAGCAAAGCTAATCTGCGTGTGGGAGCGCCACATTATCTGGCGAGCAGAAGTATAACTAAATATCATAATTCAGTTCTAGAAGACGATAAGTTGTGTTAAAAAAAATTGTATTATCAGAATAAACTGAGTGTGCGCATGTGATTATTCATATAGTGCCAAGAATGTATTGAGCTTGAGACATCGTTTGAAAGAATTATCTGGTCAACGAATGTCTTCAATAAACATATATACAAACGACTGTCAGGAGTTGTTTATGTAAGTGTGCATAGCCGGATCAAAGCCAAACGGAAGTTCGGAGGCTGACAACGTCGTTAACCAAGCCAAATGTTAATGTAAATATAGGATGTTGGAGTGTGAGAACGTTATACTCTATAGGGAAATCAGCTTGCAAGAGAAATGGACAAATATAAAATAGATGTCATTGGCAGTAGTGAATGCAGATGGATGGGACAAGGAAAAGTCAAGATGAACACCGGAGAGAGCATAATTTTTTCAGGGAGAGAAGACAACATACACAGACACGGAGTAGCAATAATGATGATGAAGAAAGCAGAACAAGCATTGCTGGAATGGAAACATATCAGTGATAGAATTATTTATGCTAGATTCTTCTCCATGTATGTAAAGTTATCGATCATACAAGTCTATGCACCAACAAATTAAGCCAGCGTCGAAGATAAAGACAATTTCTACGAACAGCTCCAGACAGTTGTGGACAGTGTTCATAATGACAGAAAACGACTGAAGAACAACATCGAGCAGACAAAGTCAGACAGGATTAAGCAGAATTACATGGATAAATATAGGTGTAAAGACAAAGAAGTGAAGAAGAGCATGAGACAAGACAAGAGGAAGTGGGTTGACCACCTTGCCATGGAAGCAGAGGAAGCAGCACATAATGGAAGAATGAAAGAAGTGTATGATATTAAAAAACCCTGAGTAATGACAAACGTAAGACAACAAATGCAGTGAAAGACAAAGGTGGAAACTTAATAACGGAAGGATTGGCAAGAAGGAAGCGATGGAAAGAACACTTTGAGGAAATCCTTAATAGACCTATACCTGATGACCCTGTAACAGATGTGGAGATAGATCCGATCATAAACGAAATCAGCACTGACCCAATAACAAAGGCAGAAATTAGAACAGCGCTAAGGAAGATGAAAAACGGGAAAGCAGGGGGCAAGGACGAAATTACAGCAGAATTATTAAAAGCAGACATGAATACAACAGAGAAATGGCTTGTTAAATTATTCAGAAAATTTTGGGAACAAGAGAAAGTGCCGAAAAAGTGGAAGCAGGGACTGATAGTTAAAATACCGAAGAAAGGTGACCTGACAGAGTGCGGGAATTGGAGAGGAATTACTTTGACATCTGTTCCTAGTAAAGTATTCGGAAGAGTACTCATTGACAGAATAAGAGATGGAGTTAACAGCAAATTGAGATACGAACAAGCAGGTTTCAGAAGTGGGAGAGGCACAGTAGAACATATATTTATTTTACGAAATATTATAGAACAGGTAGTGGAATGGCAGACAACTCTATACATCACGTTTGTGGATTTTGAAAAAGCATTTGACTCAGTGCACCGAGAGAGTCTATGGAAAATTATGGAGAGCTATGGAATTCCATGCAAGATAATCCACATGGTACAGATGTTATACGAAGATAGTGAATGTACAGTGTTAGAAGAAGGTGAGGAATCTGAGTGGTTTAAGGTCAAAACTGGAGTTAAACAAGGAGATGTAATGTCTGGATTTATCTTCTTGATAGTAGTGGACTGGATAATGAGAAACACAACAGCGGGAAACGAAACAGGAATAAGATGGAACTTCACGTCAAAACTAGAGGACCTGGACTTTGCCGACGACGTAGCACTCATGTCATCATGCTACACACACATGCAAACAAAGACAAGAAAACTGAATCAATTTGCAGCAAGGACAGGACTAATAATAAATAAAAAGAAAACTCAAATATTGAGGATAAACAGCAAGTGCGAAAACAGAATAGTAATCGATGATCAAGAGCTAAAGGAAGTGGACAAGTATAACTACCTTGGTGCGAACGTTAGTAAGCAAGGAGGAGGCGGCGATGACATTGTTAACAGAATTTGTAAAGCGAGGGTATCCTTCATGAAACTAAAGCAGATATGGAGTTCAAATATATACACATCGAGATCGAAATTGAGGCTTTTTAACACACTTGTTAAACCAGTGTTGTTGTATGGAAGTGAAACATGGAAAATTAACGAAGGAGACAACAGAAAGTTAGATACATTTTTTTTCAAGTGTTTAAGACGAATCCTACACATTCGATGGCCATACGTTGTATCAAATCAAGATATTCTGGCAAAAACAAAATTGAAAACAATCAGCACTGAGGTCAAGTTAAAAAGATGGAAGTGGGTAGGACATATCCTACGGATGGAGAAAAAACAGCAACTGTGAGACTGCACTGACCTGGACGCCTGAAGGTAAAAGAAAGGTTGGGCGACCAAAGACAACGTGGCGATCGACTATTGAGGGTGAAAGACGTATACTGGGGTGGAATAGCTGGAGCGAAGCCAGACGTGTAGCAGCTGACAGAACAAGATGGAGGAGATTCACTTCGGCCTTATGGGCCACTGGGCCCGAAGAGGATAGGTAGGTAGGTAGGTAGCATAGCGTGTATGCGCGACGTTAATATTACACACCGTCATTTCACAAGTTCCACAGCTAGTTGATCTTAATGTGTTCAGTGAACGCGGTAATACGTTATCTTCTTCTTAGACCTGTTTGACCTGGAATATGTCGTCATCCATCCCTGTTGTGTGATACATATTGTGTCTACAACCAAAGTTATATGGAGTATGTTGGGACATTTGCTTCACATGTCACTTGACGCCCCTGCACAGTTGGTCATTGACTAACGCTGTCGTTTCTGGCTGGCGATGGCGACCACGAACAACACTCCTAACTGCCCTCGACAAAGATCTGCAGGAAGTCATCAAGCGTCTTCGAAACCAGCGAGATCTAGACTGGCCGAAGTCAATTGACCGAAGTCAATGGAGAAACATAAGCCAGAACACCACGAAAGCAGCACACACGAAACTGCCCCCACTGTTGCAGTGAGACAGTGACCCGAAAGTGTCTTTCACGACACACGATATTACATCAAATGTGTTAATAACCATTTTTTACGTGCAGTTTCGTGAAGGCTTTGGCTTGATGCCTCCTGTCGTAAAAAACACTTTTGTATTCATGTTTGAAGTTTCATTCATATGCACAAGATGTTATGGACATATACATTGGTCATCTTATCATAATGCGCCGTGAGTATGTATGTTTGTATGTACGCATGTATGAATGTATGTATGTGTGTATGCATGTATATATGTTTGTTTGTATGTAGGTATGTAGGTATGTATTTATGTATGTATGTATGTATGTATGTATGTATGTATGTATGTATGTATGTATGTATGTATGTATGTATGTATGTATGTATTTATGTATGTATGTTTGTATGTATGTATGTATATATATATATGTATGTATGTATGCATGTATGTAGGTATGTATGTATGTATTTATTTATGTATTTATGTATGTTTTATGTATGTATAAATGTATGTATGTATGTATGTATGTATGTATGTATGTATATATATATATATATATATATATATATATATATATATATATATATATATATATATATATATATATATATATATGTATGTTATGCTACCCGAAGTTTAGTTCCACACAAGCCAACGTGGAAAATGATGCTCGCGATATAAATCGTCGTTGGCTTTAAAGTTTAAACCATTTGACACCTATTAGCTCTGCGCCCGTTAGTTAGTGACAAACGTGACGCACCTGCGCAGTCATGTTGCATGGTGAGTCTCATGTTCAATGTGAAATGTAATTTTGTGTAGAATCGGTGAACAATGACGTCACAAATTTATAACGGATGCCAGTTGTCAAGATTTTACAAATGTTCAACATCATACTGAGACAACACGATACTAGAAATTATCTCTTTTTGACACATGCAGTAAAATAACATCAACATGTTACATACAAATATACGACAGAGACCAGAAGAGAGATGATGGTTATCTAGAAAAGAAGACATCAATGAGCGAGGAAGAAAAGAAGACAGCAATGAATGAGGAAGAAAAGAAGACAGCAAAGAGCGAGGAAGAAAAGAAGACAGCAATGAGCGAGGAAGGAAAGAAGACAGCAATGAGCGAGGAAGAAAAGAAGACAGCAATGAGCGAGGAAGAAAAGAAGACAGCAATGAGCGAGGAAGAAAAGAAGGCAGCAATGAGCGAGGAAGAAAAGAAGACAGCAATGAGCGAGGAAGAAAAGAAGGCAGCAATGAGCGAGGAAGAAAAGAAGGCAGCAATGAGCGAGGAATAAAAGAAGACAGCAATGAGCGAGGAAGAAAAGAAGACAGCAATGAGCGAGGACGAAAAGAAGACAGCAATGAGCGAGGAAGGAAAGAAGACAGCAATGAGCGAGGAAGAAAAGAAGACAGCAATGAGCGAGGAAGAAAAGAAGGCAGCAATGAGCGAGGAAGAAAAGAAGACAGCAATGAGCGCGGAAGAAAAGAAGGCAGCAATGAGCGAGGAAGAAAAGAAGACAGCAATGACCGAGGAAGAAAAGACGACAGCAATGAGCGAGGAAGAAAAGAAGACAGCAATGAGCGAGGAAGAAAAAAAGACAGCAATGAACGAGAAAGAAAAGAAGACAGCAATGAGCGAGGAAGAAAAGAAGACAGCAATGAGCGAGGAAGAAAAGAAGACAGCAATGAGCGAGGAAGAAAAGAAGACAGCAATGAGCGAGGTAGAAAAGAAGACAGCAATGGGCGAGGAAGAAAAGAAGACAGCAATGAGCGAGGACGAAAAGAAGACAGCAATGAGCGAGGAATGAAAGAAGACAGCAATGAGCGAGGAAGAAAAGAAGACAGCAATGAGCGAGGAAGAAAAGAAGACAGCAATGGGCGAGGAAGAAAAGAAGACAGCAATGAGCGAGGAAGGAAAGAAGACAGCAATGAGCGAGGAAGAAAAGAAGACAGCAATGAGCGAGGAAGAAAAGAAGACGGCAATGAGCGAGGAAGAAAAGAAGACAGCAATGAGCGAGGAAGGAAAGAAGACAACAATGAGCGAGGAAGGAAAGAAGACAGCAATGAGCGAGGAAGAAAAGAAGACAGCAATGGGCGAGGATGAAAAGAAGACAGCAATGAGCGAGGAAGAAAAGAAGACAGCAATGAGCGAGGAAGAAAGTTTACTGGTTCTTAGAGACTATGACGGTTTACTGCGGACCCCACAGCCATCTAGTCGTTTAATCGATAAGCAATCATTCATCCTCGTAGAACCGTGCTGCTTGTCCAAGCGTAGGCTTCGTTATTTGTGTAAAAAAGTATATTTTACTAGATGAAATACGCTCATGAAATCGTCATTGAAGGCTTAATTGCATTGAGCATATAATTTCTTGTGATGTGACTTCACAGAATCGCCGTGTAAACCAGAACTTTAACAACGTAGATGAGTCGTCTCTCCATTAAACTCAATGATTTATGTTTATTGAAATCTTTCACAGTTGTCTTATTTGTTTATTTGTATGTGTTTTATATTATCGTATAAGTCACTGCTTCTAGCTTTTTGTGCTTAAATATTCCCATAAAACTGACTATTTCCCAACATATATCCTAGAAAATACAAATGTATTCTTCTTGTATTATGTTTGAAACAATTCGATGACAGCATGGCCCACAAGAAGGCGGCACCTAGACCGGGAGCCCGGAACGTTTATTTATGCAAACAACGCGAAAAGGTTTTACCCCATGGACTGAAGGAACTACCCCCGGATATCTCAAAAATGCGTTGCTGCCAGTTCAGTGGTTGGGGGGTTTGCCCTCGAAATCACCTATCGAGGGGGGGGGCAAAAAAGAACATTATATTTATTTATGGGAATGACGCCAAGGCTAAAAACCGTGCCAAATCTTTCCTGGGGTCATTACGTACTCAGGGAACCCCGAGGAAAGAGTTGGCACTGTCGATAGCGTTAGCGTTATTGCTATTAATAAATGCCGCCGCCCTTTTAGCACCTTTTGGGGTTGCTATTAGGGGGTATCCCCCATTTAAAATTGCTGACATTTGGTCATTCCATACATTTGTTACAGTTTTTAGCCTTGGCGTCATTCCCATAAATAAATCTACTTTTTTGTCCCTTTCGATGGGTGATTTCGGAGACAACCCCACCACAGACCCGGCAGCAAAGCATTTTTTGAGATGTCGAGGTGTGGTCCCTTCAGTCCATGGGGTCAAACCTTTGGCGTCTTTTACATAAATAAAAGCTCTCGGCTCCCAACCTAACCAGGCACCTGACGTAAAACACTAACAAACGCATTTTCCTTTACATATGATGTTACCCGGCGGGAACATTTCTGTTTAGTTTGTGCTTGTTGAGATCGTTGTCTAGATATCACGGCGGCGGCGGCGGCGGCGGCGGCGGCGGCGTAGTAGTAGTCAGCCAGCTTGTGTCTTGTGAGACAACGTTTATCTTAACTGTCTTCTTAGCTGTTGATGATAAGTTGTCAGTCTGTCGTCTTACACGATGAATCTCCCGGTTAGCCCGATATGATTCGATGTCCATAGCAGAACCGCCAGTTAGGATGGCTCGCCAGGTAAATCAGTCTTCGGCAACAGTCAGCCAGTGCAACGGGTCAATGCCATTGTCAGTCCGGTCTATTTTGATCCTTATCCTATTTGATCCTTATATTGCAATTTAAATCTGCCCACTGGACATATGCCTTCAATAAAATATCCACAGAGGGTGATCTTTCAGAGGCGTTCACATGACATCCAGTGGCGTACCTAGGTGTCGGGGGGGGGTTTGAGTCAATGATGGACAATGGATCGATGAAGCGCGCAGGTACCATTCTTTCGTCAACTCTGTGCAACGTTTTCTTGGAGTGTTGCCAGTTGACGAACTCAGATTGTTTGAATCAGGCTAAGAAATTAAGGAGAGATTTTGCTAATACATGTATGCTACCCACAAAAACTGCAATAGTCAATGCGTATATAGGTTCTCACCCGATATCTGGCGAAGACAACAGCGTTGAGTGTCCCCGGCAGTCAACAGTAGGCCTACCCCGTAATTAATGGTTCCCCGTCAGATGTACGTGCGACAGAAATGTATATCACACGATATCACACAGACACGGCTTCTCTGCCACGGAGACATTGATTGAATACCACGCGCTACCACACAGAGCCGTGTCTGCCCACGGAGACATTGACTGGACTATTGCAGAGATCTACGTGTTTGTTTATGTAGTTGATGTCATCCTTTTCCTATCCTTAGAGGCAGGAGAAACTGTTGCATATGTTACTCAGTTATGCGGAGTGCCCTGCCAAGCTCCCTGTTCTGATTGGACTCAAATTTGTCGAATAACTACATTTAATGCAAAGAAGTTGAAATCAGTTTAGCTGTTCCCCAATCCTGAACAGCGAAGGAATTATGCTCGTGAAACTCACCGGCTTTTCATGCAACCACTTAGTTAAAATCAGTAAGCAAATGCATTTGAATTACGTTTTATGACTGTTTTACACGTAAATAACAAGAAACATTGATGCTTGGACATATCATGTTATGTTTATTTAATCAGTCCAATCGTTTGCATGTTCTTGTTATTACATATCGTCATTCGATTCACCTTAGTAAGGAAAGGTGTTCGTTAGTGTAACGTTTTACGACTGTTCAACGTAAATAACAAGAAACATTTGATGCTTGAACATACCACGTTATAATTATTGAATCAGTCCAATGTTTCGCATATACTTGCTATTACATATCACCATACGATACATCTTTGTAGGGAAAGGTATCCGTTAGTTTTACTCAGTTAGCAATGCAATCGTATTATTGAGACAGTCACGTTACATTATTATGAATATGTGGTCCTGTATTAATCGCTAAACTTCATGTACGACTTGACGCTAGCGCAATCAGAATATGATTTACACAGAACTGGGACGTTGACTGCACAGGTATGTGCAGTCACTTCTTGCACTGCTTCTCGCATTAGCGAAACTGCACGTACGGCAGTTCTCTGTACCGAGCGTGGATCGATGCGTTCCTTCTTACGGCTTCACGAGACGCCCAAGGAACAAGATCGACCCAGTGTAGTTGTCCCGGATTAAGAGCAAGAAGGGATGATCTGCGTAGAAGTACTTCTGGTTGAAAATCCCAGTTACACCAATTATGACTGCCGTGGCGGCGGCGGCTTCGGTGCCGGTCTCGCCCACTTTGACGAACGCCTTGTGGATGACATCTGACACGTACAACGGGTAAGAACTGATACCAGAGAAGTCGGCGCTGTCCTTGAATGCCTGCGTCATGCCCATAGCCTTCAGCACCTTGCTTAGACTCATTTCCAGGGTCATTTCGAATCTCGGAAAGGATATGGCCACGGTCTGACTTCGCAACATGGCCAAAGCTGATATGACTGAAGTGTAGGTGACTTTGCTCTCCAACGAAGCCAGACCGTCGACCTCGTTGGGCAAGAGGACATACATTGCGAGTCTTTTTCCCGTGTACGGTAGCTCCAATATCTTACACTGCAGCTGCCGGTTCTCTGAATACCGGAACTTACCGCGATTGGACATCATCTTCACCGGGACCGTCTGCGACGTCGACACTTTGAATGTCCCGCTTCTTGTTAGTTTAGGGTCGAACTTATTATGCCACATAGCCTTGAAGTAGATCGCATTCACCAGCACTAACACGGCATCTTCTACTGCTTCTGCAGAGAGCAAATCCTTTATTTTATTGTTCGTTTGTTGTTCGACCCAGTCGTTGATGACGTCAGCAGCTCCGGATGGGTTCGTGACAAAGTCGAGTTGTTCCATGGAGGCAGAGTAATATCGGTTTGTAAGTTTGCGATACTTCTTGTAAATCGTGAATCCCTTCTGAGCAAACAACCGGTTAGCCGATGCGAGGGCATATTGGCCATCTGCTACATTGAGGGAGCTAACAGTTGCGTTGAATATTGCGTGAACGTTGAACTTCAGTGGACAGAATCTGAGGACACGACACATCTCTTTCGCTGTCTGACCGCGGGCGCCGGCGTACGTCATTGCTAGAGCCGTCGATATGCTGAAGTAATCACATTCATAATTGTAATAAAGTAATAATAGCGACATTATATGCGACATAATTAACGATCGGACCATTAGTCAGTGAGATGACAAACAACGACGTGGATTAAAACATTTCTGAAAAGCGGATAACATATTACTAGTTTGCTTTAAAAAATGCTGCTTCGACGAAAAAGAAGTTGTTCAACGTGTTAGCTCGATGATGAGTGTGGATGTCGCGAAGTTCTAAGAAAATAATATTCGTTTTCTACAATGACTATCAGCTTAACACATAAACATTGAACTGAACCCTAATGGTCTGCACATATCTCATCTTGATTCGTTTTTATCACAAATGCACAAAATATGCTTAGTTTAAAATAAACAATATATATAGTATGACAAAGATTTCCATGCATTTTGTAACAGACATTTACATATATCGGGCAAGGGTGGGCATGAACAGTTGTTAACCTTCAATAAACAAATAGCTGTCTTGTCCAGCTGCCATTGGAAGCTTCATGCTTTGGTGTGCTATGCTGCTAAATGTGGTAACATCGCACGTGTAACTGTATTATATGGCATGCTTTTTTTTATCGAATACCAAATAATTGTCGTTAACCGGAATGTCATAATTTTTATCTCTAAGCGGCAGGCGTGTATTAACGTACTTTAAAATCGAGAGTTGGAAAGAATTACTGTTTCAGTAAAAATACAAAATACAGTATCAATAATAACGCTTACTAATGTTAAACAAAGAGCTTGCACCAAAATGCAAAAATAGGCTGATATGACGTTTGAATAACTTCGAACGGGATTGAGCATACGTTGCAATAGATAAGAGATTGTTTCATCGTACGACAAAAGAGTCATCACCTGTACGACAAGGAATGATATTTTGTGACCGAATGCCAAATAATTTTCATTAACCGGAATACCATACTTTTGATGTGTAGACTGCGGGTGTGTATAAATGTACTTCAAAATAAAGAGTCAGAAAGACTGTTACTGTTTCAGCAAAATACATCGTATCAACAACAACGCTTACTGATGTTTAAAAAAATCACAGAGCTTGCATCAGAACACAAAAATCTGCCGATCTGACGTTTGAATAACTTCGAACTAGTTTGAGCATGCGTTGATATAGATACGAGAGTATTTCATCGCTCAGCGAAAGATTCATTGCGCATTATATTATGCACTAGAGGCGCCACGGTTAATTTCGGATACGCTCTATTGATTTTGTTCACTCAATGTTTTTATTGCTATGTTTAATTTTAGTTGTTTTCAAAATAAATGACACACCTGAACGGAGAAAAGAACACGTTCTGTCCAGCAGCGTTGACAATGACCTTGTTGTACAGCGCGAACGCGAAGTTGCCGTTGGCTCTGGCCAGCTTCCACACATTGTACGATGACGTCACATCAATGGCGCCAAGAAGGAGAACCGCTCCCAGAAGATTCCAGTGTTTCTGCATGGCTTCTTCCGTCTGTTGTGATGCATATTAAAGCGAAACATTAAAAGTAGTAAAACAAACTAATAATTTACAACTACAATGAAGATATCGTATTAATGGTTTTCTCAGAATTTGTTCTAAAAGTTTGATATTCCGGTCACATCTCCGTTTAACTGTACGCTGGCATGTTAATGTGCGCGACCAATAAGCGCCTGTGCAATTCTCAGAAATCGTATAATCTGGACTATAGCTATGACGTGTTAAATGTGCCTGGTATTTGCGAAAATTACAAAAACTCTTCAATAAAATGCGCTGCTACGTCAGAACGGGACTAGTTTTGTAAACAATGGCCAAAATATGATACATAAGTTGAGTTTGGACGCAAACAGCATGACCATATTCCATATTCCCGAGTTTGATTTTCGAATCGTAAAGAATGAACTAATCAGAGAACAGAAGTGTTCGTTAGATTCTTGGGAAAATGGCCGATTTCTGGTGCTAGATGACTTATTGATATATGGCAAAGTCAGCATTGTATGTTCGATTGTTCGTCATAGTGCTATTCAAACCGAAATGCGAAAGCAAAGGCTTTGAACGAGATCACCTCCGCACTTGGGACTAGCGGTACGTAGCCATTGTAGGCGTAATAAAAAGATTAGCTTAATTACTATTAGTATTACTGCAATATTGCCTACTTGACGACTTGTGTTTTTCCTGCTAATATTATTATAATGTAAAATCATCATGTACAATCTATTCTACTAAGCACCGGATTAGAGTAAAAAGCACTGTGGCGTAATCCATAGGCTTAGGCTATACTAGTCCAGCAGCCGAGGGGGTTAACCCTTTTTTGCCTGATATAGTTTTTTCTTTGTTGATTATTCATCTCTGGCATGTATATAATTACATTCAGGGGTATGGAGTTCGCACCCTTGAGCATTTTGAAAAAAAAATCCAAAATGGCCGCCAAAATCAACTTTTATCATATATTCGCAACCAGACAAGATACAGACATGATTGAAATGTTATTTTATATGTTTCCATACATGAGAAATTGCGATTCCACCATAATTGATATGAAAAAATGTAAACAAAACAAGATGGCGGCCTAAAAATATGTTCAACCAGGTAACGTACACACACGATGAAAACGTCTTTTTACATGTTCTCAGACATAAGAAATATCATAGTACCATCATTTTATTTGTTAAATGTAAAGAACGCAATGAAAACGGTTGCGAAATTGCGACAATCGGTCATGGATAGAGTGGGATAATTGGAATAACTCTGAAACCGGAAACTCTGAAAACCTGGGCTTACAGCTTGCATACCTTGAACGAGATGAGAGATAATATACCCAAACTTCACACAAAAAAGAAACAGCTGCAAGAATTAAAGGAGACGATCAAGACAGGAAAGCTCTACGCGATAAATTGGAACTTTGCATATATCTACTTGACCCAGGGCAACATCCAGATGGGCTGGTGAACATTGTCACTAGGCAAGATGTGAATCACTCCTCGATCAATGTCGACAAGGCGCAATTGCTGGGAAAAACACAGATGGAGTCTTTTGAACGCAGTTGGCCTGGTGGATTTCATGATTCAATACCAAAAAGTGTGGCCACCATGGCTTTATCCAGGAAACAGATTAAAGTCGGAGATGCTAAAGTGTTTGACACGGAAACCATCTATGCAAGAGCCATGGGTTTGCAGTCTAGCGCATGCGATCTTGGCACAACAACGCTAATGGGCCATGAACTATCACCTAACCCTACGTTCGATGAAAATGTAAATGTAATGATGTTCGATGAAAATGTAAATATGATGGATGCCAATACGAAATCCAATCTTAAGAATGCGCTTAAGTTGGAAGTGTCAAGACGGCTGGCTGAATACGATGTGCAGGCAGCGTTCCTCGATGGGTGCGCTATCGTCTGGGTAGTGCCTTGGCCAGCAATACTAAGGAGGCAACCCGACGCGGCAGGGACAAACGAGCAAGCAGGGTCTACACATTACGTTGCACAGCTCGCCTGCCACCACAAAAAGTCGTCCTAACCGTCACCACAAACAAAGATCAATTGATTGTTCTCATCGTCGAGGATTTGGTTTCGCACAAGGCTGACTTTCAAAAGCATAAACTACTCGTCACTGGCAGAGACCCGGTTCCTGTAAAAATCGCAAATGGTTGTGTAAACAAACGTCAAGACATGGTATAACGCAGGAGGAGGGAGACACTCTGATTGCGCAACAAGTTTCACATGTAGAGGATGGTACCGTCCTGGTCTTTGCAGATGACACCAACATCTTTGTTCTGTTGTTGTATTTCTGTCACCAGGGCAGTATATCCTGCAAAGTTCTAATGGTTTCGCCAATTCAAGGACGAAGTGTCCTAGATATCAATGCAGCTGCAGAAGAGCACAGATCCATCGTCCCAGCTGCTCACAGTCTCACAGGTTGTGATACTGTGACGTTATACTTTGGCGCTTGCAAGTTTGCATCTCTGAAAGTTCTGAGACATGGCCAACGTTTTCGCAACTTACTGGGAAACACAGGCGGACCACCGTTTTCGGAAGTAGTGGACCAGGCCACACACTTCATGTTGGCCTGCTATGGTCAGCAAAGATGTCATTCGATGACGGAAGCACGCCAACAAATGTGGTTTCCTAAAGTACGCAGAAGCAAGGCTTCCGCACCAAAGCTATGTTCATTAACACCCACAAGTGAAGCGTTCGAACAAAATGTAGCCAGAGCTCATCTGCAAGTAGAAATTTGGCTTCATGCTTTGGATCCCAACTCACATGTACTAGACCCTACATCTTACGGTTGGTCACATGAGGGGAGTACTGCGCTAAGTCCAACTACTGTCCCCCAGACACCTCATTAGCACCAACTGGGTTGCTAAAGCTGATCAAGTGCTCATGTCGGAGTGAAACGCCATGTAGCACGAACAAGTGCAGCTGCAACAGCTCTGACATGGCATGCACACCATTCAGCGCATGCCAGAGTGGACAGGCCTGCCAAAATGAAAGCGGCAAGTACGTCCTACATGATGAAGATGAAGAGAACTGATGCTTAGAAAGGTAAGAATTTCACGAAATGCTGATCTTATTCTCCTCATATGATCACATATGGAAAATAAATGTGGTCATGTTCTTATGTTTTTTGTTCGCTGAACATGGAATATAGTCTTTTCTCGCATAGTCGGCAACCATTTGTAGCATACTTATGGTCGCCATCTTGTTTTCGTTTTTTTTCATATCAATTATGGTGGAATGGAATTCCTCTTGTCTGGAAACATATAAAATAACATTTCAATCATGTCTGTATCTTGTTTGGTTGCGAAGATATGATAAAAAGTTGATTTTGGCGGCCATGTCAAAAAATGCCCTATGCTATATGGGTATGAATAAGTGTCATATGAACATGTATAAAAGTACATAGTCATACATAGGCGTGATAGACATTGTCATAGCCTAGCCCTAGGCTAGGACATAGGCCCGGCATCAGAGGCCCAGGGCCAGAGGAAGAGCCAGGGGCACGGCCACGGGGGTCTATTTTATGACTTATCAACTGAATTAAAAATAATGTTTCAAAGTAGGCCTAAGGCTAAGACTAAGTACGGTGTGTTTTAATATAGTCTTAGTATAGTCTGATTTGGAGAAGGCTACATTAAAAAGGTTTTATTTTTTTTGCGATTCTACCAGTATTTATTTGCTGAAATTCGCCTGCAGCCAGCCACGTTTTAAATAATCTCGAACATCGAAGTCGAGATCTACAGTCCGGAGGTGCACAGTCCAAAATACGTCGAAGTGAAAATAGCTTTGATGGGCACACACTTAGTTTGTCCTAGCTGCACACTATTGTGGGTGATCAAATGAATTCCCCCAGAAACATATCTCTATTTGCTTTAGAGAACATAGAACCATAGACAAATACTAAATAATGAACAGCGAACACCAACATAAAGCAGACACCCATCTGAAAAATGTACCTGGCTCTGGACCCAATACAATGTGGCTAATTTTGTTATCTCTGTATCTCGGACGGCAATATATTCAAAGGGAGCATGTCGTGTTTTACTAATATTTATGATTGTGTCAATTAAACAATGGTCAAGGTATTTAATCAGATTTGGACTCGGCGCCTAATAATCTATAAAAAAAACTATTTTATATTACAAAAACAATGTATGCCCCCTCCACCCCAGAAGGGCTAATAAACAAACGCGTCACTACATCAGTCAGTACCATAATCCGACGTATTTACAAAACGCACATACTATCAGGCCCGTAGCGTGGTTAATTTGGGGAGCGTGCGTTTTTCAAAAACATCGAAATGCAACCCCTCTCGAGATCTCCAACTGCACATATATAAAACATATATATATATATATATATATATATATATATATATATATATATATATATATATATATATATATATATATATATATATATATATATATATATATATATATATATATATAGCGGTGTGCGGCGGTCAGTCATAGGCCAATCGTAAGCTTACGATCATACGAGATTGGGCTACGGGCAGCGTAGACAATCGGGCGGTGTGCGGGTAGCTGTACAGCCAAGGCGAACAGCCGAGAATGAAAGAAAGGCAGAACATTGCTATAGGTGGAGACGACTCATCGAGAGGGCTGCATAGACTAAGACGATTTGCGATATTACAATATGTAAAACGTTACAGAAATAGTATAACTTCAATGTTGCTGTTATTATGTTATTTCAGTTACTGAAATGCAGCACGTCAATAGTTGGAGTAAATAAACTTGCGGCGCAACATGTGGTTGCTTGAAACCAGCAACCATTTATATTTGCTCACGCACTATCACACACACACACACACACACACACACACACACACACACACACACACACACACACACACACACACACACACACACACACACACACACACACACACACACACACACACACACACACACACACACACACACACACACACACACACACACACACACACACACACACACACACACACACACACACACACACACACACACACACACACATCCAGGCTAAGCATATACCCTAAATTAAAGTATGTAGAATCAGTCGATCGACATTTCAGAACGCAAGCTGCAACTGATGCGTAAAAGCAATGTTAGTAGTAGACAACTCTACCTGTTCAAAGACGAGTCCCAACGTTTGTTTTTCTCCTCAAGAGTTCGTTGTGCAACGAGTGAAAAAAGATAACCCGATACTCGATGTGTCCCAATCTATATAGGTATTTGCGCCACAGCTGCGATGAATGTAGCTAGCGACTGTGACACACCCAATGTGTCAGACTCATGAAGAAAGTAAATTATGAGCACGAAAACACCTCGAGCACAGTATGCGTTCTCCGTGCGGAGATATCGCCGATCAGATTTATCATTTTAGGCCACCTTTTTGGTTCATAGACGCTTTTGTTAAAACTACCCATCAAAGTTAGGTTGAGAGTAATTCTTTCTCAGCTCTTCAAGTGCGTTCGTCTGACTGTCGTCTTCAGACGCCGTTAATGTGAAGGGGTCATCTGTGAATGCGTTTGTTGCGTGCATGAAATACATCCGTTCAACAATCACATCTTGTGTGGTAACACCCACACGGTGAAGCACGTCATTCCTGCGTCCATACTACAGCCATGAATGTGCTCCAGTGCCAGGCACGTCCATCGCCTTTGTCTCGTCGTCTTCTTCTACGGACACGGCACATGCAAGAATTTTTTTTGCGAGTAAGAGTATTAAGCTTCCTAATAGATAATGTTGCATGTGTTCCTGAGACATAGGCAATGGTTGTTTCAGTGTCTGGAATACATTACTGACTTTCCCAAAAGTGTAGTTCCCCAAAACAAGACAGTTTGTACTGATCCACAGAGAAGATGGTGACTGTGTGATCCACAGAGAAGATGGTGAATGTGTGATCCACAGAGAAGATGGTGAATGTGTGATACACAGAGACGATGGTGAATGTGTGATCCACAGAGAAGATGGTGAATGTGTGATCCCAGAGAAGATGGTGAATGTGTGATCCACATAGAATATGGTGAATGTGTGATCCACAGAGAAGATGGTGAATGTGTGATCAACAGAGACGATGGTGAATGTGTGATCCACAGAGAAGATGGTGAATGTGTGATCCACAGAGACTATGGTGAATGTGTGATCCACAGAGAAGATGGTGAATGTGTGATCCACAGAGACGATGGTGAATGTGTGATCCACAGAGAAGATGGTGAATGTGTGATCCCAGAGAAGATGGTGAATGTGTGATCCACATAGAATATGGTGAATGTGTGATCCACAGAGAAGATGGTGAATGTGTGATCAACAGAGACGATGGTGAATGTGTGATCCACAGAGAAGATGGTGAATGTGTGATCCACAGAGACTATGGTGAATGTGTGATCCACAGAGAAGATGGTGAATGTGTGATCCACAGAGACGATGGTGAATGTGTGATTCGTGGAGACAATGTTGACTGTTTAAGTCAATGTAACAATGCTGTAAGCGTGAAACTCAAAGATAATGCTGAACGTGTCATTCACAGAAACAATGTTGAATGTGTCGTTTACAGAAACAATATTGGATGTGTGTTTCACTGTGACAATGTGGAATGCGTGATTCACATAAACAATGCTGAAAATGTGATTCACTGTCACAATGCTGAACGTGTCATTCACAGAGAAAATGCTGAATCTGTTATTCACAGACAATGCTGAATGTGTCATTCACATAGACAATGTTGAATGTGTCATTCACAGAGACAATGCTACTTTACATGTAGTTTCGTGAATGTTTTGGCTTGATACCTGCTGTGGTGAAAGATAATTTTAAATTCATTTTTGAAGTTCCATTCATGTGCACAGGATGTTATGGACATATACATTGGTCGTCTTTTTATAATCCATGTATGTATGTATGTATGTATGTATATATGTATGTATGTATGTATGTATGTATGTATGTATGTATGTATGTATGTATGTATGTACATACATATGTATGTATGTATGTATGTATGTATGTATGTATACATATGTATGTATGTATGTATGTATGTATGTATGTATGTATGTATGTATGCATGTATGTATGTATGTATGTGTGTATGTATGTATGTTATGCTGCCCGAAGTTCTACACAAGCTAACGTGGAAAATGATGCTCGCAAGATAAATCGTCGTTGGCTTTAAACCATTTGACACCTGGTAGCTGTGCGCTCGTTCGTTATTGACAAACGTGACGCACTTGCACAGTCATATTGCATGTTGTGCCTCAGTTTATTGTGAAATGTAGTCTAAAAAAAAGCGTTTGTGCGAAGAGTCTCCGCTTGTGTAGAATCGGCGAACGAAGGCGTCACAGCCAGAGTAGACTACAAACCATTAATCCATGCAAGCCCTTCGAAAACATATAATTTATAACGGATGCCAGTTGTCTACATTTTGAAAAATGCTCAACATCATGCTGGGACGACACGAGACTAGAAATTAAATCTTTTTGCAACAGTGCCGCCGCGTGAAACACAGTCGTGCAGCGTAGGCTTCGTCGTTTGTGTACAAAAGTATATTTTATTAGAAACTATGACGGTTTACTGCGGATCCCACAGCCATATGGTCTTTTAATCTGTAAGCAATCCTGCATCCTCGTAGAACCGTGCTGCTTGTCCGACCGTAGGAATCGTCGTTTGTGTACACAAGTATATTTTATTAGATGAAATGCGCTTATGAAATCGTCATTGAAGGTTTAATTGTATGAAACATATCACTTCACGTGAAGCAGTGGTACTTCGCACAATCGCAGTGCAAACCAGAACTTTAAACACGTAAATGAGTCGTCTCTCCATTAAACTAAGTGATATATGTGTATTGCATTCTTTCAGAGTTGTCTGCGTTTTTCGAAAACCAACAGCTAAAGTTTATTAACGTTTTAGTTGTTTTTCACAGTCATGTTTTTTATTTATTCTTTGGAACGTTTCGATAGCTTTTACCTGCCTTCATCAGATTGACTAGTGCCGCTAGATGGCGATACGGTAGTCGTCATACGCAGGTGTTATTACTGGGATTGGCTTACAGGCGGCGGACTCGGGCTGGATCGCCCGAAACGTGGGCGGCATTGCACGGATCTCGTCCGGGTTCATATTTTCCTTCGTTTTGTGAATTCAGTTAGTAAATATCAATTATACTTCCCGCATGCCAACATCCTAGCAGAGGCTCCGAGAAACAAACATCGCTATAAATAGCAAACGTGAAGGTTTTGATCAATCAAGCTTCCATATATGTTTGAGCTAATTTTGCCAAGGAGACTGCATGGTTCATATATGTTTATGCTAAAAACTATTCCTAACTGTACCGATTGTCTCGGTATGCATGCTGGGAACTTCTGATTCAGGTACCGTCAACGAATTACCACTTACTTGTAGTTCTCTTCCCAAGGTTCCCCATTAAATTGTTCAATGTAAAGTCAGCCTACCTTGCAGTGCTGGAATGGTGGATATGATGAGTATTGTTCTATGTTTGTAAGATATGTATGGCCGTCTTGATTCCCGTGTTTGATCTCAACATGGTATAAGTAATAGTACAAAATGCAAACTCAATAGAGCAGTAGTTATTGCAGCAGTTCTTTACTCTTGGGACACCTGCAAGCTGTACAAAAAGCATATCCGCAAATGAAACCAGACATCTTCGTAACGTCCTTAACATCATGTGGCAAGAAAAAATCCCCAACACCGAAGTCTTGACAACAACGAACAAGCCATGTTTGCAACCACTCCGCTGGGCTGGACATAAGAACAAAGATTCCAGAATAATGTGTTATAGGTGAATGAAAGATGTGTAAAGATGAGTGGAGGACAACGTCTCCAATAAAAAGATGGGTAAAGATGAGTGGAGGACAAAGTCTCCAACACAAAGATGTGTAACGATCAGTGGAGGACAACGGCTCCAATACAAAGATGGGTAAAGATGAGTGGAGGACAACGGCTTCAATACAAAGATGGGTAAAGATGAGTGGAGGACAAAGATGGGTAAAGATCAGTGGAGGACAACGGCTCCAATACAACGATGGGTAAAGATGAGTGGAGGACAACGGCTCCAATACAAAGATAGGTAAAGATGAGTGGAGGACAACGGCTCCAATACAAAGATAGGTAAAGATGATTGGAGGACAACGGCTACAATACAAAGACATCTTCAAAGCTGTTCAGACCAAAATCAATACATAGCAACGTGAGGCCTTGAGCCGATCAGTTTGGCGGACGATGTACCAAGACTAGAAGACGAGCAAACGAAGCTCAAACACGAGTAATTGCATTTCCTTCGCCATGAGTATGTAACGTTAAACAACATGATTGTTTACCTATTAAAACGCCATTATGGCAGAGCTATCCGCAATAAACCGTTATTCTTCCTCATGCATTGATATATTTTCTTCCAGATAGTCTTCAGTCTTCGGTCTCGTTCGTATACCTGTACATGCCTTGTTGGTGGCGTTTCTTGCACGTGTGGGCATTTCATTCGGATGCATTGTCTAAACACTGGGATAGTTTTTAGTCGCATATGGTCCCAGCATGATGGTGAGCATTTGTCAAAAACTAGACAACTGGCATCCGTTATAAATTACATGTTCGGTTTTCTTTACGAAGTTCTTGCTTGCATTGATGGTTCGCAGTCTACTCTGACTGTGATACCATTGTTCGCTGAATGTGTGCAAACAGTGACAAGCAGCAATGAATATTTAATGTTTGATTACATTAATATTAACTGAGATACAACATGCAATATGACTGTGCAAGTGCGTCACGATAGTAATTAATGCGTTGATGGTCGGCTTGCAGTTACTAGGTTTCAAAGTGTATAAAGACAACTACGACTTCTCTTCCGAGCATCATTTTCCACATTGGCTTGCGTGGAACGTCGGGCAGTACACAGCGACATTATCAAGCTTCTTCGAACAGGTATGTTTAGTACTCTCTCTCTCTCTCTCTCTCTCTCTCTCTCTCTCTCTCTCTCTCTCTCTCTCTCTCTCTCTCTCTCTCTCTCTCTCTCTCTCTCTCTCTCTCTCTCTCTCTCTCTCTCTCTCTCTCTCTCTCTCTCTCTCTCTCTCTCTCTCTCTCTCTCTCTCTCTCTCTCTCTCTCTCTCTCTCTCTCTCTCTCTCTCTCTCTCTCTCTCTCTCTCTCTCTCTCTCTCTCTCTCTCTCTCTCTCTCTCTCTCTCTCTCACATCGATGGTGCCAATAATGAGAAGGGCTCCCAAGAGCAGCTACCGGTTCCACATGGCTGAGTCCGTCTAAAATTGTAGCAAATATAATAAGAATAAGCGTTGTCGTTGTTGTTATCCTTTGGCGCGCGCACGCACGCATACACACAATCAATGTGTGTGCGAGTGCGTCGCAAAGGGTCATTGTAGTATGCTGCGAAGTAGACGTTTGCGCATTGTGTACATGTAATGTAACTTAGATGACTTACTGCGGTTTTAGTCACAGTTCTACACATCAATATTTTAAAAAGTTTAAAAGGTCAAATTGTCCTAAAACAATGTATTTGTTTTGGCAGGAGAAACGTGATTTACATTCTGAACAGAATTGCAAAACAGGTTCACACTGAAACTTAACTAGACAAAAATGCTAGCAATAATGTATGCACAATGCATCCGTCAATGTAATTGCACGTTCAGTAATTCCTGTTTCTTCATAAATTATGTTTCTTGGTCTACGTTAAGTTTAGTAGCAATAAGACACATATTTTAATTACGTAACACAAGGATCGAACTGCGCACGCACCATAACCAGTCGTCGAACATATTCTGAAGAACAAAAACACAAAGACACATGCACACACAAATACACACACGGACACACGTGCGCACCTACACCTACATACACACACGCATGTGCGCACGTACACAAACACATATGTGTACGTGCGCGCACATACTATTGTTGCGCTTATGCTGGTGTACGAGAGGTGCAACTGCTTGCAACGTAACACTGTAACGCTGCACTGTTTAGTCTTCTCTCTGCAACTGTTTGAAACATAACACAGAAACACTTCACGTAACACAATCTACTTCGCATCTTGAACGTTCTTCATCGTTTGTCTTTATGTCCAGAAACATGTGTTCGTATTATTTTGTCGCAGGTATCGTTGTCATTAGATGCACGGAAAAAATAAGGTTAACAAATGGTTTCTTATGTTTTAGTGTCGGTAAGAATTTGAGGGGAATTAGCAAGTCTTGCAGTTGCATTTATTTTGTTTGAAGGTGGATGACACTTTGTGATTGTATATTCTTTTCCCAATGTAAGTTTGGTAACTGTGCTGTGCTTGTATCAATGTGTGTATCAAGATATATACAGCTAGATGCACAATACTGAATTGAAGCGAAAATGGAAACTCTAACAACTCACGAATCGAACGAAGAGTAAAACGAGTGAGTTCCTATTCGTTGACCATGTCTGAAACAGAAGTGTTTTGTTGACTTTGGAATAGGTATTGACATTGACATTGATCATTTATGCAATTCACTTGGTAAAAGTAGCTGAAATATATGTGGTAGCTTGTTTCATAAAATCTATAACATTTCAATATATGTAACAAAATAAGGTTTCTCGTGAGATGTGTTAAGATGGAACCATACAAAATCTGTAATTAAGTGTGGCCATGTTGTTTGTTTTAAGATATACAAACAGTGCCGGATTAACCTTGGTTCAAGTGAAACATTCGTACCAAGCCACCAATCCACAAAAAGTGGAGTGGACTCACAAAATAAATCACATTCCATATGATTAGCTGCTTAGAGTCTTTCACCGCTTCCCTTGAATCGGGGACGAATGTTTGTCATTGTATGTTGTATGTTCGTGTTTGTAAGTGTATATTATGTGTTCGTCATTGCATGTTGAATGTTCGTGTTTGTCATTGTATGTTGTATGTTCGTGTGTGTATGTGTATATTGTAGGTTCGTCATTGCATATTGAATGTTCGTGTTTATCATTGGACGTTGTGCGATCGTGTTTGTCGTTGTATGTTGTATATGCGTGTTTGTCATTGTCTGTTGTGCGTTTGTGTTTGTCATTGTATGTTGTATATGCGTGTTTGTCATTGTATGTTGTGCTTTTGTGTTTGTCATTGTATGTTGTGCGTTTGTGTTTGTCATTATATGTTATATGTTTGTGTTTGTCATGTTCTATTGTTTACAACAATCTATGAATGTTTATGTATTAACATAGTTGAATAAACGTTGTGCCATGGGGTTACCTCCATGGGGTTACCTCACCTACCATTGTCAATACCACGCGTCTCGATATTCGTCTTTCACGCACTCTGTATTGGCCCCCACAATAAAAGTGTGTACCTTGCCCCCCTGAACTGATTTGCGATTGAGAAACAACGAACTTCACCCTTTGCATAAAACTGGCATATTTAGTCACATGTAATATATGTGTCTTAAAGGCGGCTTACTAAAAATTGTGCCGGTCTGTTCATTATGTAAATCAAGCTTCTACTGCCAAAGCAATTACAATTTTATTTTACATCTTCATAGAATATCGATATGTTGAAATTTAACTAAAACCGTCTTCAATTAAATAATTGTAGTTACATTACATGTGTAAAATACTCAAACATCTGCTGCTTAGCTTTGTACTGCAGTGACGTTGTCGTTTTGAGTTTCGAATTGACGGTATAACAAAATGGGTAATCTCAATTAAATGCTTGTTTGCGTGTATATATTTGTATTTGGTCGAGACTATACCTTGAAATTCTACCTATGTAAACTGTAAATCGCGTCGATGCGTCCATTGAATGTCGCGTCTTGTGAAATCGAAAAACGCAATTCAGGTCGATGTAGAGTACATGTCTAAGTTCAATATGCAATCATACAACATGCGGAAGTCGTGATAAATGTTGTTAAATGTTATTCACGTACATATTTCTAACTTGTGTTATTTTACCATGGCGAATAGTACCTGCGTGGTCTGCCACACTCCTTATCCCAGCAAGTAATCGCCAGATGGCAACATATGGTGTACCATTTCTGAGTTACGGAAGTGGCCCGTATTACCAGGCTTAGGCTTATATTAAAGAACCTCCCCCTACATTATATTTGAACGACCCGTATTGTGACAACGACGAAAACAACACAGTAACGGCACTAACGAAATAGGCATGTTGTTATATTCGTTCGTTGTTTTGACAGTCGGACTCAGCCATGCGAAACCATTTGATATTCCTGGGAGCCATTCTCATCATTGGCGCCATCGATGTGACGTCATCGTACAACGTGTGGAGATTGGCCCGAGCGAACGGCAACTTCGCCTTCTGCATGTACAGCAAGATCATCCAAGGCGAGGCTGGAAAGAATGACTTTTTCTCTCCATTCAGGTAAGAATATATTGTTTGTCTACTGAAGCTTTTGTATAGCATGTCGAATATTTGCATCGTGCCAACACATAACTTATGCATACATTGGCGTGTGTTTAATTGTATTGGGCAACGCAACGAACTATGTACGCGACGGGCGTTATATCATGAGATATCATGCGTGTGAATAATATTTACAAGTTTTTTTGGACTTAAGTGCTGCCAAAATGTTGTGATATTAAGGTATATTCCCAATTGGCGTGTTCCAGTGATTCGCCCGTCGAACAAAGGCAATAACCTTAGAAAGTTGAAAGCGTTACGTCATGTTTAACAATATACTACAAGTCAAGAACATGTGTTTATTTGATAGCATCGCTTCTGCTACGTGTATTGCGATGACTAGTAACACAGCTGCTGTTCATGTTATGCTGTTCGTTGCTATTTTAGCGTGTCGACAGCTCTTGCGATGACGTACGCCGGAGCCCGCGGTCAGACAGCCAGAGAGATGTGTCGAGTGCTCGGATTCTGTCCACTGAAGTTTAACGTCCACGCTATGTTCCGTTCTACTCTCGGTTCAATGAATGCTCTCCAAGACCAATACACCCTGGCTTTGGCTAGCGGGATCTTCGTTGATGAAAACCTTAGCGTACGTCTATCGTTTCGCAGTTTCTTAGCCAAGTACTACTCCGCCGGCTTCAAGGTGCTCGATTTTCACGGCGACTCAGAAGGAACCGCCGGTTACATCAATGAGTGGGTCGAAGACAGAACCAACGATAAAATAAAAGATATCGTATCTAAAGAAATCATCAACATGGCCAATATGGCGTTGGTGAACGCGATCTACTTTAAAGGACAATGGAAGTGTCCGTTCAACCCCGACATAACAAGAACCGCGATGTTCCAAATGTCTAGCGATGAGGAGGGCCCAGTTAAAATGATGATTCAGACCGCCCGATTCAGGTA
>BSQZ01000002.1:1935000-1937500 GCA_033239005.1 Lamellibrachia satsuma | reverse complement strand
TTGTTTCTATGCTATAATGTGATTTGCGCAAATAAAATATGATGGTATGCCCTGCTAGTCAGTCTTTGTTCCATCTCTCGTAACGTTTAAGTGCACGAATGCACCTGTGTGAATATAGTATATGTAACTGCATAAACAACACAATTCCACTTCAAATATTACGACTTCCTTTTACCGGTGGAGCAAGGCACCATACAAATGTATAAGCCAGCGACGAAAGAGACATTTTTATTTTTTATATTCACACAATGTTCACCCTTTTTACGAACAATCGAATTACCCTTTGTTGCTATCATGCACAATTGTTCCTAACCGTAAGCAAACACTTACGAACAATCGTTCACAACGTCATGAATCCATATTCAATTTCAAGGGTTGGATTCCAAAAAGCCATCAGCATTAAAAAGTGCCAATGCATAGTGGATAGTTTATGTATCCTGAAATGTCGTAAATACTGTAATATTGGCAGTCATATAATAACTACCTAGTTATATAATCCGGATAATGTTTTCGCAAGGAAATTTATAATATATATATATATATATATATATATATATATATATATATATATATATATATATATATATATATATATATATATATATATATATTTATATATATATTATAAATTTGGTTGCTGATGATGAATAATTGTTAATGTCATATACATCTATATATATTACTGTTAATGACCAAAGCGTTATAATTCAAGTACACCTTTGAGGACAAAATGAATGTAATCATGGGTAGAATGTTGTTATGTTGCCATGTAATGTATATTACCAGAGAATAAATGGTGTTTCGTACGTATGGCAGTAAATCTAAACCAGTTTCATGTGTCATTAAATAGGATTTGGTCCAAGTACCAAATGTCAAATGATCACAAGATAATAGCAATACCGTTACGTGCAGATATGGGAAGGAGATCCGTCAAAAGGTCAGTTACAGTGGAATTGCCCCTGAATTACAAAACAAACATAATGCATTTATAAAACGAATAATCTAGATAAGAATACGTGTCATAGTTTATTTGACGAAACAATAGACTGCCAGGAATCTACGACAAAGGAATATAGCGATAATGTGATTGTCTACGTGGTTGCGATGTTGGATTGTAGCGTTGTGTTGTTTATTGCGCTTGACACGGTCTGCGTCGTAAATATCGGTACACGGAAAATACTAGTGTCCTACGTTGTCATGATATGTCAGCCATGTCAGGAGAGAACTAAAGTAGTGGTTGTTGCGGCGAAAAGTAATTACTGTGTACGATATACAACTTCTAATGCGAATTTGTTCTTATTAATGCGTTTGACATTATAGGATATATAATGGCAATCATTATAAATTATATTATAATGTTTCACAATATGTGGAAACGGAAACGAAATACGCACGCGCGCGCGCGTGCAATATGAATTAGAAATGTGCTCAATCTTTTGATCCCTTACAATATTTCATTATGTTTAATTGTTCGGCTGAATGTCTTGTGATTAAGAGTTCTGCCAGTGAATAAAGGGTTTCGCGTGTGGTGACCTATGTATGATCTGCTGTTCGTGTCAAATGTACTATTTGTTTAGCAAAGAGTTGCAAAGCAAAGGAACAGCCTCGAGTAAATACCACTAAGTACGTACAAACAACCGCTTCAGTGACACTATCCATTGTGTTAAACCGAAAATCGTCGGCAACTCGAAACTCAAAACCAAAATCTGATTGGGCGTGTCTTAGCCATTCCACAGGCAAGGGCGCTGGCTGTATAAAGCATATTGTGGAAAAGGTTAATGCTGTGATAACTATTAGGGAAACTCTGACTAAGAGAGTCTCTCTCGATGAACATGGAAAATATTATAATAGCTATCAGAGGAGGAATGTTACCATTAACATAATGATTCTGCCATATATATATATATATATATATATATATATATATATATATATATATATATATATATATATATATATATATATATATATATATATATATATATATATATATATATATATATATAAGACATAATGGCCTCCAAATACGTGACTGTCCAGTGTACATATGTGTCTGGTATGCTCACGTCAGCGTTGCTTGTCACCGAGTTGGAGCGTGTAGTGCTTGAATCAGACGTAGATCACGAAACAATGGAAACACGAAACATGCAAAGCGTTTCAAACAAATGCACCTATCTATTGTTGTCAGTTAATTTACGTCAAACGTCCATTTTAGGCACGCCTACGCAATTTCAGCCTCACACATGCGAAACTGACGGAAATTCTTCTTAAGTTGCACGGTCATTGATTCGGTTCGTTTCTTGGTAGAAATAACATCTGACCACACAGCTGCTGTGGCAATGCCAACCTCAAACACAAATCATAACAAGTCTTTTTACAAGCCATAATCATGGATGTTGCATATTTAAACGCGTACCACTGTTAGCGTGTTGCGTACTACAGAAGATACCTTTTAATCGCTAGGTGGCGTTGCAGCCAAACGCATCTTGTCAAAAGCTTC
>BSQZ01000002.1:1905000-1930000 GCA_033239005.1 Lamellibrachia satsuma | reverse complement strand
CATTCAAACGACACATCTACGTTTACTGTATGTTGTTATGTTAACCGCTGTATCCCTGAAGTCCGGGGTGAGGCTGGCACCGGTAATGATTTACCCTTCTGCTTCTCAGTTTACTGTAAGTATGTGGTGAGTAACTGTTAACCCAATTTCGAATTGTTTACTCCTTTTGTGGGATATTTTATTTGAAAGAATTTGCACAAGTCTTGAAACGGCAGGAGATGGCTTCGAACTCTAATCGCCTCAACCAACAGTCAATCGCTCATTTAAAGTGATCAATCTTAACATGTGTGTAGTGAATATTTTTTTTTCTGTCACGTCATTAACGTGGAATGTTGGGTGGTAGAGGTGGCGGAGGTGGTGGTAGTTATGGTGGTGGTGGTGGTGGTGTTGGTGGTGTTGATGGTGGTGGTGGTAATGGTGGTGGTAATGGTGATGGTGTTCGTCGTCGTCGACGTCATCGTCTTCGTCGTTGTCGTGGTGGTCATGGTGTTTAATTTTGTTGTTGAATCTTTTTTGTACGCAGAAGAACGCAAATGGAGGCTACACCAACACACGCGTATCATAATACACTTTGAAACAAAGGTGTCAGTGTACAACGCCATTTTATTTACGCAATTCCATATTGTTATTCAATGGAAATTCCCGTCATATGTTGGTTTTGAATAGTGATTCTGATTTTGACCAAGGAAAATATTTTATACAAACATGTAAAACCAAATGCACGGAATTACATATTATGTCTTTTATCAAACTAGCAACTATTAAATGCCGGTTGTCTTACAATTATGAATTATGTTGCAACTATTTAAGAAGCGTTGTTTAAGTATTCAAGAAACATTTCAGTACAACGTTCCAGGCAGGCGATCACTGTTTTAGCTGCCAAGTTGACGGTTGCCGGAACTCCTTATTCTGGTTGCGGGGGATTCTCGAGACGTCCGAGGAACAAGATCGACCCGGTCTTACAGTCGCGAATCAGGAAGAGGAAGGGGTGATCTGCGACGAAGTTCTTGCGTAAGGGCGGTAGAGACTCATACCCAAGGGTCACCACGGTGGCTGCGGCAGCTTCTGTGCCTTCTTCGTCTACCCCAATGAACGCCTTGTGGATCACTTCATTTATATACAGGTCACGTTTTGGGCTGATGCCTCTGAAGTCGGCCGCCGTACTGAATGGCAGCATCATTCCCATCGCCTTCAACGCATCCGGCAGATCCTTATCAAAGGTCATCTCGAACCGTGGAATTGCCACGGACCTCCTCCTGGTGCGTAAACGGGCCAACGCTGATGTGATTCTTGTGTACGTGAGCTTGCTCTCCAACTCCGCTAGACCGTCGATTTTCTTAGGCAGCAGGATGTCCATGACTAGTCGGTCGCCACAGTACGGCAGCTCGAGGATCTGACAATCGAGACGGCGGTTGAACGAATACCTGAATCGGGCGGTCTGAATCATCATGTTCACATAGGTCGTCTCCGAGGGTGATATGTGGAATGTCGCCTCTTTGGTACGACGGGGATTGAATGGACATTTCCAGCGTCCTTTGAAGTAGATCGCGTTAACCAACGCCAAATCAGAATCTTGAATGAGAGAGGCATCGACTATCTTCGTTATCTTGCCGTTGGTCCTGTCTTTGACCCACTTATTGATGTATTTGGCGGCAAGGTCTGGTTCCTCGTGGAACTCGAGCTCTTTGAAACCGGCGGAGTAATAGTTGGCTAGGAGATTCTTGTACGTCGGGCGCATGTTGAACTCTCTATCCACGAAAACACCGTTAGCCAAACGGAGGGTATATTGGTTTTGGGCGAAGTTCAATGAAGCTAGTGTGGCACAGAAAGTTGCGTGGACGTTAGACTTGACTGGGCCGAATCTGAGCACTTGACACATCTCTTTAGCTGTCTTACCGCGGGCTCCAGCGTACGTCATTGCAAGAGCCGTCGATATACTGGAATAACGACAGCGGAATTTACAACACTAACAACAATATTGGTATAATTAATACATTAAGTATTTTTTCTAGTAATGACAGCAATCACAAAAATGATGACGGCCTATGTACTGTGGTAATCATAAAATATGGTGAGTTAAACCAGACGAATCTATCGCAAGCAGAGTTATTGGCAGAAAGAGTTTCCACGCATAAAATTATGTCAGCAGTAAACTAAACGTTCGCAAAAAGTTTGGACCAACAGAAGTGCAGAAAATATAATATCACAGGAAATATAATATCACATTGGCGGAAAACGTAAAATGGGTACTTCAGGACAGGATGCTAAATTTTAAGTGGCTAAGTCCGACTATTTAGCACAGTTAACTGTAACTCCAGAAATGGAAGTTAAGAAAATAACGGCAATAAATGATAATAAATCACATGGAGTGATAGGAATTCCGATAATTCGTATAGGAATTCCGTCTACTAATGGAAAGAGTAGAACAAATTAGCATGACCATATTGTCATTAAAAGAGGTGGTGATTATTTTTTAATGGAAAGAAGCAAACATAACACATTTATTAAAAAGGGGTTCGAAAATAACGAGGGGTCACCAGTAGATATATCTACTTACTTCAGAAAGCGTCACATCAAAAACCACAACTAATATTAAAAGCTCATGGTTTCGGGAATGGCTTAATCAACTGGATAGAAAAATGGCTGACTAACAGAAGACAACGTGTTGTAGTAAATGGGAAGTTTCTAACCGGAAATCAGTTTTGAGCTGGGTACCACAAGTATCAGTATTTTTTTATTATTCTTAATATATATATATATATATATATATATATATATATATATATAATTTTTTGGAAGGGTAAATGCGTACATACCTGACACGGGAACTTGAATGTAAACTATAAATTACCTAAGATACCTTAGTTCAGACGAGATCAAACTGAAGTGTTTATGGTATTGAGTGAGTATAAAGATATTGATAGAAAATACATACAGACAAACAGACAAACGTATTTAATCATCTGTCCTCTGTTAAAAGAAAAACCCTCATCGATTTGAATATAATGTTTTGAAAGGGTTTATATACCATCATATTTCATTAAAATAAATATGTTTCCGTCAAAAACATATATTTAATTATAAACCAAGGTTTTATTTAAATGTATCTTCTTGATTAAAAAAATTAAAGGCTATGTTTAAAAAATCCATCTTGATTGGTTCAACCCTGATCCTAAGAATTTAACATGGGTGGAAGGAAATTATTAATATAGAAGAAAGTAAACAATATTCCGCTAGATGGCATCACTTTACACAGCAGAAAGGATTCTTTTGAAAATCCTTTTAACAAATCGTCATATCAAGGTTCAAAACATTATAATGTTGATCCATATTCTTTTTTATTTTAGAAATTTCGTAGCCAAATGAAATTGTCTTACCTGAATGGAGAGAAAAACACATTCTCCCCGTCAGCTCCGACGATGACCTTGTTGTACAGGGCGAAGGCGAAGTTGCCATTAGCTCTGGCCAACTTACGCACTTGTAAAGATGACGTCACATCGATGGCGCCAAGAAGAAGAACCGCTCCGAGAAGAAGCCAGTGGCACCGCATGGCGGAGTCTGTAAGAATGTTAAAAAAAACAGCTTGAGATTCACTGATGTACGACTCGGTATATTTACTTGGGTACGAAATAACTGCTCTAGTTTGACAATCAGGATCCATTTGTTATATTTTATATCTTGACAAACGCTATTGCAAAATATTTTTGTAGGTATGGGTCATAACGATGCGTTCCATTTATAGTGTTTATCTTATCATTAGGACATATCGTGACAAATTAGAATATATATAGGCGTTTTACAGTTCATCGCCACGCAAATATGTTCATTCCAATATTGTCACAACTTTCTAATTCTTAAATTTTGATGCAATCGATTCTCGTGTACCAAATGCCACAAATGTCTACATAACTTAGTACTCCATTAAATGGTTGAAAATAACGACATTGTTGTGCGATAAGTCTCAAACGACGGTAGAGTAGCTTTCTGGAAGTATATACAGTGTGTTTCAAAATCTGCAGTTGACAATGATTGTATCCAGAATTTAAAAGTTTCGGCTTCTATATTTACCTCATTAGTCTATTTACTTTAACAAGTATAGAGGCAAACTGTGAGTTTGTTATTTACATCTAATGAATTATTTGCAACGTTTCATTTTCACAAAAGTGCCTCTCACACATAATCATGTTTATCTTTCAAAACTTATTTATAATGACACCAATTAAAAACCATACCTGTTTGAAGTAGAATTATGTCGTCGGTCTTTCCTGCCTCGAAGTCGTCGTACCAACGAACGACGTGAGATACCAGATAACCCAACACATGAAGTGGCCACCTTTATATCGTTCCACCGTCGAAATGATAAAGATGATTATGACGCACTTACAACTCGGAAAAAAAATCTCTTTTTGCTAACCCTATTAAACAAACTTGATAATTTACTATGATAGCATGAGAGTGTCTCATTCATCTACTCAATTGCTTTGTGCGATGTTCGCATAATCTCTACATAGGCGACGCCTGGATCATTTGTGGTTTGTAAAAAGTCTACAGGCAGTTGCCGGCTGACCACATACACATACATCATACTCGGTTAAAAAGAATACTTTTAATTTTACTATATTTTTTCATTTCGTTCCAATGAATCATCCACCAATCCGTCACACACATGGTGGTCATTTACTTCTGAAGTTTGTTCAAAAACGTGTTCTGTGTGGGACGGCGTTCACCCCAGAAACCAATGTAGGCGTCGGGCTCACCTCTCTGGGAGCGAGTATTTTCTATTGGAGTTCGTTCCAGAGGCGGTCAGCGATCGATAGGAAAGACCTCTAATGGCCAGCTGTGGTTGAAGATGGAACTGCCTCGGCTGCTGTGTGTTGAGATGTTGATGCCCTGGTGGCTCTACGCACTACTGGAGGAGGTGGTAACATAGCATTGGGTAGCGTTGGTACACTTCCTTGGTATAACAGATGAAACAATTTGGGAGCGCCAACTTGTATTCTTTGTGCTAGTGATTGAGTGGCATTCCAGCTAAGTGAAGCCTCTGTCATAGCAATGATTTTGACAGCTCACCTCATGGTGGAATCAAGTTTATCTCCCGATGTTTCAATGGCTGCGATCCAAATAAATCAGACACATTCAATCTGGGATCTCTTCTTTCTTTTGTAGATCATAGCCTCCTGGAATGGATTCACGTATTGTGACATATTTTGTAGGAAACCAAGCCGCTTTACTGCATACTTGGCTTTCTTGTTGACAGGGCTAGTTTATTCAGTATAGAGATGCCGATTTCTGACAAGATGGTGTTCGTAAATGTGAGGGGTGGCCGAGATCTGCATCTGTCAACCTTGATACAGTTAGGATCTTACTTTTGGGTGCACATGACATCACATTCCAATGATTTGCATGCCTATGTTTCAATAAGCAAATCGTTTTAATTTCTTCGTCACAAGTGCACAAGACATACACAAATGTTTTCATTCAAACGACACATCTACGTTTACTGTATGTTGTTATGTTATCCGCTGTATCCCTGAAGTCCGGGGTGAGGCCGGCACCGCTAATGTTTTACTTTTCTGCTATTCAATTTACTGTAAGTATGTGGTGAGTAACTGTTAACTCAATTCCCGCCCGCCCGCCCGCCCGCCCGCCCGCCCGCCCGCCCGCCCGCCCGCCCGCCCGCCCGCCCGCCCGCCCGCCCGCCCGCCCGCCCGCCCGCCCGCCCGCCCGCCCGCCCGCCCGCCCGCCCGCCCGCCCGCCCGCCCGCCCGCCCGCCCGCCCGCCCGCCCGCCCGCCCGCCCGCCCGCCCGCCCGCCCGCCCGCCCGCCCGCCCGCCCGCCCGCCCGCCCGCCCGCCCGCCCGCCCGCCCGCCCGCCCGCCCGCCCGCCCGCCCGCCCGCCCGCCCGCCCGCCCGCCCGCCCGCCCGCCCGCCCGCCCGCCCGCCCGCCCGCCCGCCCGCCCGCCCGCCCGCCCGCCCGCCCGCCCGCCCGCCCGCCCGCCCGCCCGCCCGCCCGCCCGCCCGCCCGCCCGCCCGCCCGCCCGCCCGCCCGCCCGCCCGCCCGCCCGCCCGCCCGCCCGCCCGCCGTGGCAGCATACACTATTTTTTGCCAATGTGGCGTCTGGTTGTTTTACGTTTGTGGTCGTCATGTGTTAAAGTATGCTCGACCACCTCAGTTATGACGCAGACAGCTCGGCAGGCGACGTCGATACGTCTGAAGAAACACTGAAGAAACGACGGAAAAACGACTTGTTGTCGTGTCTCTCAGCTGCTCCGTTCGGGCCACTAGGAATCAAATTATCTACGTATGTCGTGTAAACCGTTGGGTCTATTCCTCACAATAACGATGTGACGTCCACACGTGACTACAAGAACGCACCGACTGGCACAAGTATGTGAAATACTAAAAACAAATATATCAATTAACAAGAAATGACTATGTACATATACACACAGACATATATGTGTATTTCTCTTGAAACTTCTTGAAACTTCATCGATGGTTTGCGGCCATGGGAGTGTTTATTGCATACTTCCACGCCACGGACGAATCTTGATGTCCCTCTAAAATTGTACCGATTTCCCAAGTTTCTTTTTTCTTCCTTTTTTCCTTTTTACACGGTCTGCGTCTATCGAGTCGGCAAAAAAATAAAGAGCTCAACATGAATCCACAGTTAAATGCTCAACGGTTTCGCCACCATCCAACACCTGCAAATAGTTTGTTGGCTCAATAGAGGCGCAGCAGGTGACATCAATAATCACCTAACGGATACCGCAAGAAACTCTGTAAACCTTACGCAGTAACCGCTGCGTGAAATATGACTTTCATTTCTAGAGTGTTTTGTATTTAACAATGAAAATGGCATGACAGTAGCCCATTTTTCAGACCGCCTGATCAGCCCGTTTCGTCTCTTCTTATGACTGCATCGGGCCGTGCGTCGGTGATAGCTCCGTACGAAGCGACGAACAAAGTGCTGTGTTCAAATTGTTTGCAAACGTGGTATTAACCCTCTGCCCGGATCTATATGACGTCAACCAGCAATGTTTTGCTCGCGGGGCTCACCTGTCAAAGCAAAGAAGGGCAGACGTGGCAGATCTGCCAGTGAAAACATGATGATCTCTGTTCTCGATGTCATGGAGCAAATGGCGTATATACTCATTAAAACTATGACAACAGCCATTAACCACGTATTACGCACCAAAACGTAAACGATCCATGTACTGAAAAAGAAGGTGGACACCTTCGGAGACGGACATACAAGGCGGAGACGGACATACAAGAGCAGTAATCCCGGCGTCCCAACCTCTGCTTCCAGGTCATTTCCGAATCAACAGGCGAATGCACAAATGAACTTGTGATTAACGCAATCCAAGAGAAGATGGGCATGACACAGATCAATGTCACCCAGCTCGAACAAAGCCACCACCTAGAATCAAAGCTGGTCAAGCAGGGTAGGGCAATTGTTCGTTTTAAAAGGGAGGTTACCCGACACGAAGTTTTCCACAACAGGCGACATCCCGTCCACGCGGTATATATCAACAAAGACGTCAGACGTCAAAAAAAGACAATGGCATACCGAACGAGACAGATGAAGCGACAAAACAAACAATTCTTGATTGCTGGACTTTCTCGGGAAAGATTATCGTTAAAATAACCACCAGTGTCACCAGAGAGATACAATGTGAGAAAGACCTGATCGTGAAGCTTAATATCCTTTCACACCTTCTGATGCTTTTATTCTTAATTATTTATGTACTGGACATGTTTTATTTCATCCTGTTTTGTGTGTGTTTGTGCGTGCGTGCGTGCGTGCGTGCGTGCGTGCGTGCGTGCGTGCGTGTAAATTAAGTCAGCTGGATAAGACCAGCCAACGGAATATGTTTATACCAGCATGCTGATGTGTTTTATTATGTCAGCTGAATTTCATTTTATAATTATTATTTCTCATTATTGTTATTTACTATGTATGTGGCGTTTTTTTTCTGATGTTTTTGCCTTTTTTTGGTCTGTCTAGTTTATATTCCAATAATATCATAAGCTTTGCATGCATTTTTTTCTCAATATATTATGTTTGTCTCAGTTGATGTAATGTTTTACTTCTAATTATATCAACTGGAAGAGCATATATGATTACTAAATATGCGTAAGCAAGTGTCAGATGATTATGTTTCGTTTTTTCCCTGTTTATTTTTTATTATTATGATTATTTAGAGCATGAACGTTTCTAGCTGAGCCGATCAGCCATTGCGATTCGTTTCACGTGAAATTGCCATCATTATTATTCAATGAATAACGTGGTTTATTTACGTTTTGGCATAGTCTTAAACCTCTCTGACTGGTTATATATTAACATGTGACAGATTTTGCCTTAGTAAATGCATTCCATAATAGATCAGCTTTCCAACGATACCAATATGGCGGGGTGGATGCGATGTATAGTGGATACGATACATCTTAATTGAGCGAATTTTTTTTGGTGTTTGCTCATTAAGATATTCATACCTCTACGAAATATAGTATTTTTTTCAAATTTATCAATCGCTTTATAATAGGATGCGAGCAATCTAGGATAGCTCATTAAAAACTTAAACACATGAAAAACTGCCATCGCAGCCAAATTCACCCCTTCGCACACTTCGAAGTGGAATAGCCAGGCTCAGCGTTTCCGACTTATTCCTGGTTTTGGTGTAGCAGGTATGCATAAAAACTCTTGCTGTCATGTTCTATGTTACATGTTAGTTTTTGCTCATAGCTTCCTTTAGATTACCTAATTACAGCTGTAGCTGTGAGAAGTGCCTTTTTGTAATTTGCGCAGTCTTCATCCTTTCTGGTTCCCCTATAAACTCTCCACATATTTTGTAATAGCATTTTTGACAAGTGCTTCTTTCTAGACCGTTTTCCATGTTTTTTTTCAAAGGAACAAATTTATCGATGATAGTTTCAATTTCATATTTTAGAATGTTGCAACATTCTATTGCGGTTTTATTCATCAGCATGTTATTCCAATGTCAACATGTATTTGCTTCATTCTTACCCAATGGTAAGAATGTCATGTAGTGTCGTGTATTTTTACATTGTTCACTAATCATTTGTGATGACAAAAACTATATATAATACATTCTCCCCCTGGTTGGTTCTAGCATGTGCTGTGTAAGGAAAATAGAAATTGTTGATCCTCACCCCGCGCACCCTCTACAGATTTCCATCGTATGTGTCCTTGGCAAAAATCACTCATTATAAAAAAATCACCCCCTGGCAGACCTCTTCACTCCAAGGCCATCTCAACTTCTCTGAGGAGCATTCAGCCACGCTGCAATTGCGCGAGGACTATTCGTTCACATTTCCACAACTGTTTGTATTGCTACGTACTCATTTATACAGCTGAGTGAACTGTGGCAACGTGGGGTGAACAAACTTGCCAAAGGTTCGAAGCGACAGCATGGAATTTGAAACCGGGTTTTCTCGATTGAGAGTCCGGCCTTCCAACCGGTGTGCCATCGCGCCCCAATATTCTCATTATTGTGCATTCCCATTTACTCACTTCCTTGATAGCGTTTTGTCTTATCCTCTTCGTCTATGTTTGGACTTAAATGGATTCGATTTGTATACATATAATTAATATATATATATATATATATATATATATATATATATATATATATATATATATATATATATATATATATATATATATATATATATATATATATATATATATATATATATATATATTATGTATGTATGTATATATATATATATATATATGTGTGTGTGTGTGTGTGTGTGTACATGCATGTATGTATGTATATATGTATATGGATATGGAGTTTGTGACTATTTTAAGAAACGTACTGTTGGTTTATTGCATTCCATGAGAGTTATGATGACAGGGACCACTTTACCCTCCTTTCCCCTATACAAGTAAAACTTGTGTCAAACAAACATGTTGCTTGCTGTAGGTGTAATTCGCTATGATGCACAATTCACAAAAAGTCGTTGTTCGTTATGATTTACGCATCCTGGAAAGCCGTTACTTCTTAAATGTGAAATGTGACATGTTTAACAGGATGGTACAGCCTGGCGCAGCCATTGCATGCAGACGAGCGATCACTCCTGACACATTCTTTGAAGGGTGGTACTGTCAGGTATGAATGGAACATTCTCGAAAGGGCGGTACTGCCTGGTGCAGACACCGCGTGCACGACAGCGGTTAAGGGTGATATGTATGGGCACGCCACGCTCTAACTCGGTAACAACGAACATTTAACAAGATTTAACAAGATTTGCCATCCAAGCCAAAGGCCCAGATGGCAAGTGGACAAGGAAGCCATTACCTTATCGAGAGTCCAACAATGTTCATCTACTTATAACCCGCCCTCCTGAGATATGTGTAAACCTTGTTTTTAAACATATTCACGCAGCTAGCAGTTACACAACATTGACGCGTGCAGACGAGTTACATGTGAACACTGTAAAAAGACGTGTTTGGAGCATTGAGCCATTTTCTAAAACATGTGAGCGCTACATTGGTTTTATTCTAACCGTTTTCATACACCGTATATGTGTATATGTATATGTATATGTATATGTATATGTATATGTATATGTATATATATATATATATATATATATATATATATATATATATATATATATATATATATATATATATATATATATATATATATATATATATATATATATATATATATATATATATATGTATATGTATATGTATATGTATATGTATATGTATATATATATATATATATATATATATATATATATATATATATATATATATATATATATATATATATATATATATATATATATATATATATATATATATGTGTAAATCTTACCTGCCACCTATAATTGCTCAAGGCATTGCTATGACTTTTGTGTGTTCGAATGACTAATGTATTTTAAAAACCTACAAAACATGACATATAGCAATAATATTTCTTGTAATAATGCGTTGCTGTGTTTTGTTTAGTGGTTGTTTTTTTAAAGCTATTACCTCGAAACAAAATCATTAACTGTAGGAAGACTCAACATTCGTTTAGCGTGTTGTTCAGCATTATATTGGCCTATATATAATGGAAGATATCCTTATTTACCAAAGAAATATGGTAAATTACCAATCCTGGCTATATATTTTCAGTTTCACACAGAAATACACATAAAAACAAATAATGCTACAAACATGAATACACACATTATATTTTGAGAGTTTAGAACATTTGACATTCATGACGTCAATTACATAACATACTTGTTATATAATTGACGTTGTATTATGCATATCGTGTCGGCTTTTATTATGCAGGCTAGAAGAGACAGCCTGGACGCATGATCGTTTCCCTTTGATTTCGGAGAGAATCCCATCCATGCATGGGAGGCAGCTTTTGCTTCCTATCAACGGGACAGTGCGGAGAGATATGTTCTCTCTCCATTAACCTAGCGGCCATCGTGGACAACCCCATGTTTCCCGGAGATTGGACTCGGCCAGTCATGAGGGGTATCATTGTCAACCATCGGACAGTGGTGGTTAAAACCACACATGTTGCACACCCCCGACTGGCTAAATCATTCACAGAGAGGGCCTGGAGCACGCTAAAGGTCAGGATACCCAGTCGTATAGGGGGATCTGGCCTGAACTATACAGTGCCTGTTCACTCGCTGCCTGGCCAACGACAGCTGTTTCAACAGTAAGTTACACCGGCCCACCAGTTGAGGAAGCCATTTGTATTCCAACCAGTGGATCCACGTCCACTGCTACACTGGCAGTCTCCTGTATTACCAGCACTGTGTTCGGGAATTCTCGAATAGCGTGTTTAGATTTACCCACAAGTAGGTGATAGCAGCAGGGTTTGATGAGTTGGCACGTCGTATTGACCTGTACACTTTAGTGCTGGAGACAGACTCACCACTACTGTCACCTCACGGACTGGCATGTGGACATCCCTATGAGCTAATAAACCAGGCCCAAATGATTGCGAAGGACCGTAATCTGCTAAGTTGGGTTGTCCACCGAGTAGCGGCCCTCAATGCGCAGCATCAAACTCTTGCTATGTCTATGTCATGCTGTCGGTCCACGACAGCAACATCGGCTTCCCATGATACTGCAGCTATCATAATACATTTTGCGAAAAAGTTAATTTAATCCAAAGTTAATAGAGTTTAATTTTTTTTATCTCGTTATAAAGACAACAAATAAAGAAACATTTAAAAAGGGGGATATGGTGGGCATCCAAATGTCACACACACCTTCCACCCCGTGTACACACAATGTACAGGTGGACGTGCAATCCTTGCTGCGGTGGGGGCTATACCACCAGATGTACTGCTGGCACCATCTACCGTATATTCTTATGTATTGCGTGACATTAGCAGCCGTTCTCGCCGTGTTGCTACAAACGTTCGTCTCCCTGTTACGAGCAAACCAATACGGCTGGGTACTGGTCGGGCACTGCCGGTTGCATTGAGGGCTGCTTCGTTCCAAGTACGAGATTCACTGACGACCAGCTCTCCTAATATTATACCTGCTGCCCATTTACTGGTGACCTACGGGTCAGCTAAAGGGGGAATAGCTCGAAACTGTCCAGGGAAGGGAGTTTTCCCACCCTGTTGACCCCCTCCATCCTACGACCAGCCACACAATCACAAAACGATCGGCATAGGGACGAGATTGTCCAGGGAAGGGAGTTTTCCCATCCTGTTGACCCCCGTATCTTACCGGTCATTCGACAAGGGAGACGTCACCGAGTTCCACTTTGTGACAACTACCCCTGTGTGGAGACTTTGCCGCGACGTATTAAAGGTAGGAATCGGTCCCAGAGAAGAGAATGTCCCTCTGACTTACCACTTTGTGACAACTACCCCTGTGTGGAGACTTTGCCGCGATGTATTAAAGGTAGGAATCGGTCCCAGAGAAGAGAATGTCCCTCTGACTTACCACTTTGTGACAACTATCCCTGTGTGGAGACTTTGCCGCGACGTATCAAAAGGTAGGAATAGGTCCCAGAGAAGAGAATGTCCCTCTGACTTACCACTTTGTGAAAACTACCCCTGTGTGGAGACTTTGCCGCGACGTATTAAAGGTAGGAATCGGTCCCAGAGAAGAGAATGTCCCTCTGACTTACCACTTTGTGACAACTATCCCTGTGTGGAGACTTTGCCGCGACGTATTAAAGGTAGGAATCGGTCCCAGAGAAGAGAATGTCCCTCTGATTTACCACTTTGTGACAACTACCCCTGTGTGGAGACTTTGCCGCGACGTATTAAAGGTAGGAATCGGTCCCAGAGGAGAGAATATCCCTCTGACTTACCACTTTGTGACAACTACCCCTGTGTGGAGACTTTGCCGCGACGTATTAAAGGTAGGAATCGGTCCCAGAGAAGAGAATGTCCCTCTGACTTACCACTTTGTGACAAGTACCCCTGTGTGGAGACTTTGCCGCGACGTATCAAAAGGTAGGAATAAGTCCCAGAGAAGAGAATGTCCCACTGACTTACCACTTTGTGACAACTACCCCTGTGTGGAGACTTTGCCGCGACGTATCAAAAGGTAGGAATAAGTCCCAGAGAAGAGAATGTCCCTCTGACTTACCACTTTTTGACAACTACCCCTGTGCGGAGATTTTTCCACGACGCTTTTCATGTACGAAACGGTCCCAGAGAAGGCAATGGCCCTCTGACTTACCAATAAATGCACAGCATAGGGAGTGTTACCAGGGGAATTGGCAGGCCCAGTGCAAGCCCTCTCCCTCTGCAGTAACCCTACTGTTCAGGAGTCACCAACGGCAGTGAAGGTGACACGAGCCAAGCGTAGTGGGCGTCGACAGAGGAGGAAACAGATAAATCATCTTTGGCAATAAACCATTTGACACCTGGTAGCTGTGCGTTCGTTCGTTATTGACAAACGTGACGCACTTGCACAATGATATTGCATGTTCTGCCTCAGTTTATTGTGAAATGTAGTCTAAAACAAAGTGTTTGTGCGAAGAGTCTCCGCTTGTGTAGAATCGGCGAACAAAGGCGTCACAGCCAGAGTAGACTGCAAAGCATTAATCCATGCAAGCCCCTCGTAAACATCTAATTTATAACGGATGCCAGTTGTCTAGATTTTGACAAATGCTCAACATCATGCTGGGACGACACGAAACTAGAAATTATCTCTTTTTGACACAATGCCGCCGGGTGAAACACACAGTCGTGCAGAGAAATGACATCAATATGTCATATACAGGTGTACTATCGAGACCAGAAGAGTAATGATGGTTATCTGGAAAAGAAAACAGCAATGAGCGAGGAAAAAAGTTTACAACCTCTTAGAAACTATGACGGTTTACTGCGGATCCCACAGCCATATGGTCTTTTAATTGGTAAACAATCCTGCATCCTCGTAGAACCGTGCTGCTTGTCCGAGTGTAGGCTTCGTCGTTTGTGTACACAAGTATATTTTGTTAGATGAAATGCGCTTATGAAATCGTCATTGAAGGTTTAATTGCATGGAACATATCACTTCACGTGAAGCAGTGGTACTTCGCACAATCGCAGTGCAAACCAGAACTTTAAACACGTAAATGAGTCGTCTCTCCATTAAACTAAGTGATATGTGTGTATTGCATTCTTTCAGAGCTGTCTGCGTTTTTCGAAAACCAAGAGCTAAAGTTTATTAACGTTTTAGTTGTTTTTCACAGTCATGTTTTTTTTTATTCTTTGGAACGTTTCGATAGCTTTTACCTGCCTTCATCAGATTGACTAGTGCCGCTAGATGGCGATACGGTAGTCGTCATACGCAGGTGTTATTACTGGCATTGGCTTACAGGCGGCGGACTCGGGCTGGATCGCCCGAAACGTGGGCGGCATTGCACGGATCTCGTCCGGGTTCATATTTTCCTTCGTTTTGTGAATTCAGTTGGTAAATATCAATTATGCTTCCCGCATGCCAACATCCTAGCAGAGGCTCCAAGAAACATACATCGCTATAAATAGCAAACGTGAAGGTTTTGATCAATCAAGCTTCCATATATATTTGAGCTAATTTTGCCAAGGAGATTGCATGGTTCATATATGTTTATGTTAAAAACTATTCCTAACTGTACCGATTGTCTCGGTGTGCATGCTGGGAACTTCTGATTCAGGTACCGTCAACGAATTACCACTTACTTGTATTTCTCTTCCCAAGGTTCCCCATTAAATTGTTCAATGTAAAGTCAATCTACCTTGCAGTGCTGGAATGGTGGATATGATGAGTATTGTTCTATGTTTGTAAGATGTGTATGGCCGTCTTGATTCCCGTGTTTGATCTCAACATGGTATAAGTAATAGTACAAAATGCAAACTCAATAGAGCAGTAGTTATTGCAGCAGTTCTTTACTCTTGGGACACCGGCACGCTGTACAAAAAGCATATCCGCAAATGAACGAACGAACAAACCAGACATCTTCGTAACGTCCTTAACATCATGTAGCAAGAAAAAATCCCCAACACCGAAGTCTTAAAAACAACGAACAAGCCTATTGTTGAAGCCATGTTTGCAACCACTCCGCTGGGCTGGACATAAGAACAAAGATTCCAGAATAATGTGTTATAGGTGAATGAAAGGTGTGTAAAGATGAGTGGAGGACAACGGCTCCAATACAAAGATAGGTAAAGATGAGTGGAGGACAACGGCTCCAATACAAAGATAGGTAAAGATGAGTGGAGGACAACGGCTCCAATACAAAGATAGGTAAAGATGAGTGGAGGAAAACGGCTCCAATACAAAGATAGGTAAAGATGAGTGGAGGACAACGGCTCCAGTACAAAGATAGGTAAAGATGAGTGGAGGACAACGGCTCCAATACAAAGATAGGTAAAGATGAGTGGAGGACAACGGCTCCAATACAAAGATAGGTAAAGATGAGTGGAGGACAACGGCTCCAATAAATAGATGGGTAAAGATGAGTGGAGGAAAACGGCTCCAATACAAAGATAGGTAAAGATGAGTGGAGGACAACGGCTCCAGTACAAAGATAGGTAAAGATGAGTGGAGGACAACGGCTCCAATACAAAGATAGGTAAAGATGAGTGGAGGACAACGGCTCCAATAAATAGATTGATAAAGATGAGTGGAGGAAAACGGCTCCAATACAAAGATAGGTAAAGATGAGTGGAGGACAACGGCTCCAGTACAAAGATAGGTAAAGATGAGTGGAGGACAACGGCTCCAATACAAAGATAGGTAAAGATGAGTGGAGGACAACGGCTCCAGTAAATAGATGGGTAAAGATGAGTGGAGGACAACGGATCCAATACAACGATGGGTAACGATCAGTGGAGGACAACGTCTCCAATACAAAGATGGGTAAAGATAAGTGGAGGACAACGGCTCCAGTACAAAGATAGGTAAAGATGAGTGGAGGACAACGGCTCCAATACAAAGATAGGTAAAGATGATTGGAGGACAACGGCTCCAATACAAAGACATCTTCAAAGCTGTTCAGACCAAAATCAATACATAGCAACGTGAGGCCTTGAGCCGATCAGTTTGGCGGACGATGTACCAAGACTAGAAGACGCCCAAACGAAGCTCAAACACGAGTAATTGCATTTCCTTCGCCAAGAGTATGTAACGTTAAACAACATGATTGTTTACCTATTAAAACGCCATTATGGCAGAGCTATCCGCAATAAACCGTTATTCTTCCTCATGCATTCATATATTTTCTTCCAGATAATCTTCAGTCTTCGGTCTCGTTCGTATACCTGTACATGCCTTGTTGGTGGCGTTTCTTGCACGTGTGGGCATTTCATTCGGATGCACTGTCTAAACACCGGGATAGTTTTTAGTCGCATATGGTCCCAGCATGATGGTGAGCATTTGTCAAAAACTAGACAACTGGCATCCGTTATAAATTACATGTTCGGTTTTCTTTACGAAGTTCTTGCTTGCATTGATGGTTCGCAGTCTACTCTGACTGTGATACCATTGTTCGCTGAATGTGTGCAAACAGTGACAGGCAGCAATGAATATTCAATGTTTGATTACATTAATATTAACTGAGATACAACATGCAATATGACTGTGCAAGTGCGTCACGATAGTAATTAATGCGTTGATGGTCGGCTTGCAGTTACTAGGAGTCAAAGCGTATAAAGACAACTACGACTTCTCTTCCGAGCATCATTTTCCACATTGGCTTGCGTGGAACGTCGGGCAGTACACAGCGACATTATCAAGCTTCTTCGAGGTATGTTTAGTACTCTCTCTCTCTCTCTCTCTCTCTCTCTCCTCTCTCTCTCTCTCTCTCTCTCTTTCTCTCTCTCTCTCTCTCTCTCTCTCTCTCTCTCTCTCTCTCTCTCTCTCTCTCTCTCTCTCTCTCTCTCTCTCTCTCTCTCTCTCTCTCTCTCTCTCTCTCTCTCTCTCTCTCTCTCTCTCTCTCTCTCTCTCTCTCTCTCTCTCTCTCTCTCTCTCTCTCTCTCTCTCTCTCTCTCTCTCTCTCTCTCTCTGTTCTTACATTCATATTCATGTTCTATGCTCTGACATTAGTTATATTTATTTACTTTACATCCATGATGTTCATCACAAATGTACCACGTGTTTTCCACCTCCATCATATATGAGCTTGTTGTGCATGCAGAACGTGAAGTTACCGTTAGCTCGGACCAACTTCCGTACATTGTATGACGCCATCACATCGATGGTGCCAATAATGAGAAGGGCTCCCAAGAGCAGCTACCGGTTCCACATGGCTGAGTCCGTCTAAAATTGTAGTAGATATAATAAGAATAAGCGTTGTCGTTGTTGTTATCCTTTGGCGCGCGCGCGCACACGCCTACACGCACAATCACTGCGTGTGCGAGTGCGTCGCAAAGGGTCACTGTAGTATGCTGCGAAGTAGACGTTTGCTCATTGTGTACATGTAATGTAACTTAGATGACTTACTGCGGTTTTAGTTACAGTTCTACACATCGATATTCTAAAAAGTTCAAAAGGTCAAAGTGTCCTAAAACAATGTATTTGCTTTGGCAGGAGAAACGTGATTTACATTCTGAACAGAATTGCAAAACAGGTTCACACTGAAACTTAACTCGACAAAAATGCTAGCAATAATGTATACACAATGCATCCGTTAATGTAATTGCACCTTCAGTAATTCATGTTTCTTCATAAATTATGTTTCTTGGTCTACGTTAAGTTTAGTAGCAATAAGACACATATTTTAATTACGTAACACAAGGATCGAACTGCGCACGCACCATAGCCAGTCGTCGAACATATTCTGAAGAACAAAAACACAAAGACACACGCACAAACAAATACACACACGGACACACGTGCGCACCTACACCTACATACACACACGCATGTGCGCACCTACACAAACACATACGTGTACGTGCGCGCACATACTATTGTTGCGCTTATGCTGGTGTACGAGAGGTGCAACTGCTTGCAACGTAACACTGTAACACTGTAACGCTGCACTGTTTAGTCTTCTCTCTGCAACTGCTTGAAACATCACACAGAAACACTTCACGTAACACAATCTACTTCGCATCTTGAACGTTCTTCATCCTTTGTCTTTATGTCCAGAAACATGTGTTCGTATTATTTTGTCGCAGGTATCGTTGTCATTAGATGCACGGAAAAAATAAGGTTAACAAATGGTTTCTTATGGTTTAGTGTCGGTAAGAATTTGAGGGGAATTAGCAAGTCTTGCAGTTGCATTTATTTTGTTTGGAGGTGGATGACACTTTGTGATTGTATATTCTTTTCCCAATGTTGTGCTCTCGATGTAAGTTTGGTAACTGTGCTGTGCTTGTATCAATGTGTGTATCAAGATATATACAGCTAGATGCACAATACTGAATTGAAGTGAAAATAGAAACTCTAACAACTCACGAATCGAACGAAGAGTCAAACGAGTGAGTTCCTATTCGTTGACCATGTCTGAAACAGAAGTGTTTTGTTGACTTTTGAATAGGTATTGACATTGACATTGATCATTTATGCAATTCACTTGGTAAAAGCAGCTGAAATATATTTGGAAGCTTGTTTCATAAAATCTATAACATTTCAATATATGTAACAAAATAAGGTTTCTCGTGAGATGTGTTAAGATGGAACCATACAAAATCTGTAATTAAGTGTGGCCATGTTGTTTGTTTTAAGATATACAAACAGTGCCGGATTAACCTTGGTTCAAGTGAAACATTCGTACCAAGCCACCAATCCACAAAAAGTGGAGTGGACTCACAAAATAAATCGCATTCCATATGATTAGCTGCTTAGAGTCTTTCACCGCTTCCCTTGAATCGGGGACGAATGTTTGTCATTGTATGTTGTATGTTCGTGTTTGTAAGTGTATATTATGTGTTCGTCATTGCATGTTGAATGTTCGTGTTTGTCATTGTATGTTGTATGTTCGTGTGTGTATGTGTATATTGTAGGTTCGTCATTGCATATTGAATGTTCGTGTTTATCATTGGACGTTGTGCGATCGTGTTTGTCGTTGTATGTTGTATATGCGTGTTTGTCATTGTCTGTTGTGCGTTTGTGTTTGTCATTGTATGTTGTATATGCGTGTTTGTCATTGTATGTTGTGCTTTTGTGTTTGTCATTGTATGTTGTGCGTTTGTGTTTGTCATTATATGTTATATGTTTGTGTTTGTCATGTTCTATTGTTTACAACAATCTATGAATGTTTATGTATTAACATAGTTGAATAAACGTTGTGCCATGGGGTTACCTCCATGGGGTTACCTCACCTACCATTGTCAATACCACGCGTCTCGATATTCGTCTTTCACGCACTCTGTATTGGCCCCCACAATAAAAGTGTGTACTTTGCCCCCCTGAACTGATTTGCGATTGAGAAACAACGAACTTCACCCTTTGCATAAAACTGGCATATTTAGTCACATGTAATATATGTGTCTTAAAGGCGGCTTACTAAAAATTGTGCCGGTCTGTTCATTATGTAAATCAAGCTTCTACTGCCAAAGCAATTACAATTTTATTTTACATCTTTTTAGAATATCGATATGTTGAAATTTAACTAAAACCGTCTTCAATTAAATAATTGTAGTTACATTACATGTGTAAAATACTCAAACATCTGCTGCTTAGCTTTGTACTGCAGTGACGTTGTCGTTTTGAGTTTCGAATTGACGGTATAACAAAATGGGTAATCTCAATTAAATGCTTGTTTGCGTGTATATATTTGTATTTGGTCGAGACTATACCTTGACATTCTACCTATGTAAACTGTACATCGCGTCGATGCGTCCATTGAATGTCGCGTCTTGTGAAATCGAAAAACGCAATTCAGGTCGATGTAGAGTACATGTCTATGATCAATATGCAATCATACAACATGCGGAAGTCGTGATAAATGTTGTTAAATGTTATTCACGTACATATTTCTAACTTGCACTAACGAAATAGGCATGTTGTTATATTCGTTCGTTGTTTTGACAGTCGGACTCAGCCATGCGAAACCATTTGATATTCCTGGGAGCCATTCTCATCATTGGCGCCATCGATGTGACGTCATCGTACAACGTGTGGAGATTGGCCCGAGCGAACGGCAACTTCGCCTTCTGCATGTACAGCAAGATCCTCCAAGGCGAGGCTGGAAAGAATGACTTTTTCTCTCCATTCAGGCAAGAATATATTGTTTGTCTACTGAAGCTTTTGTATAGCATGTCGAATATTTGCATCGTGCCAACACATAACTTATGCATACATTGGCGTGTGTTTAATTGTATTGGGCAACGCAACGAACTATGTACGCGACGGGCGTTATATCATGAGATATCATGCGTGTGAATAATATTTACAAGTTTTTTTGGACTTAAGTGCTGCCAAAATGTTGTGATATTAAGGTATATTCCCAATTGGCGTGTTCCAGTGATTCGCCCGTCGAACAAAGGCAATAACCTTAGAAAGTTGAAAGCGTTACGTCATGTTTAACAATATACTACAAGTCAAGAACATGTGTTTATTTGATAGCATCGCTTCTGCTACGTGTATTGCGATGACTAGTAACACAGCTGCTGTTCATGTTATGTTGTTCGTTGCTATTTCAGCGTGTCGACAGCTCTTGCGATGACGTACGCCGGAGCCCGCGGTCAGACAGCCAGAGAGATGTGTCGAGTGCTCGGATTCTGTCCACTGAAGTTTAACGTCCACGCTATGTTCCGTTCTACCCTCGGTTCAATGAATGCTGCCCAAGACCAATACACCCTGGCTTTGGCTAACGGGATCTTCGTTGATAAAAACCTTAGCATACGTCTATCGTTTCGCAGTTTCTTAGCCAAGTACTACTCCGCCGGCTTCAAGGTGCTCGATTTTCACGGCGACTCAGAAGGAACCGCCGGTTACATCAATGAGTGGGTCGAAGACAGAACCAACGATAAAATAAAAGATATCGTATCTAAAGAAATGATCGACTTGGCCGATATGGCGTTGGTGAACGCGATCTACTTTAAAGGACAATGGAAGTGTCCGTTCAACCCCGACATAACAAGAACCGCGATGTTCCAAATGTCTAGCGATGAGGAGGGCCCAGTTAAAATGATGATTCAGACCGCTCGATTCAGGTATTCACTGAACCGTCGTCTGGATTGTCAGATCCTGGAGCTGCCGTACTGTGGCGACAGACTCGCCATGTACATCCTGCTGCCAACGAGGACGGACGGTCTGGCTTCGTTGGAGAGAAAGCTCACCTTCAATTCCGTCAACTCAGCGTTGACCAAATTGCGTCGCCGGAGACTGTCCGTGGCAGTTCCTGTATTCGAGATGACCGTCGACCAAAACTTACCGGACGTACTGAAGGCGATGGGAATGAAACTTGCTTTCACTCCCGCCGCCGACTTCAGTGGCATCAGTTCCGAACTGTTTATAACAGATGTTATCCACAAGGCGTTCATTGGAGTGGACGAGAAAGGCACAGAAGCTGCCGCAGCAACTGTTGTATTAATGGGACGTGGACCTCCCTTAGATCAGGACTTCGCAGCAGATCATCCGTTCGTATTCCTGATTCGCGACAACAAGACCGGATCGATCTTATTCCTCGGGCGTTTCGTGAGACCCCCGCCAGGAGAATAAAAATTGTCGCGGACGTCTCGTGAATCTTTTCGAAATCTAACAAACAGCACAACAGCCATCTGGGAGAGTGACGTGTCATACATTATCTGAAGCCCATGGACATTGAAACCAATAACTCTGGTTTATGAATAGTACAGCTGCCTTCCAAATCGGTGGTTGACGAGATACAGTCACATATACTTGTTTATAAAACTAACCTAGGTCACGTGTCGTACAGCCTACTCGCCAAACTACCTCGCCAGCAGAAGAAGAACTACCTTCCACAATTCACGTCTTGAAATGTTGTTGAAACGTCGAAGACAAGTTAACGTCATAGTTGCGTGAATATGAAAATTGTAAAATCAAACTAAACAGAGAAATCAACCCGTTGAAATATTGTCAATATTAGGCAAAATTATAAAACGAATGCAGATTTTGGATTCTGTTTGTTTTGTTTCTGTGCTATAATGTGATATGTGCAAATAAAATATGATGGTTTGCCGTGCCACTCAGTCTTTGTTCCATCTCTCGTAACGTTTATGTGCACGAATGCATCCGGGTGAATATAGTATTTGTAACTGCATAAACAACACAATTCCACTTAACATTTTACGACTTTCTTTTACCGGTGGAGCAAGGCACCATACAAATGTCATTATAAGCCAGCTAGAGTATTATGTATGCATGTACACACACACACACACACACACACACACACATATATATATATATATATATATATATATATATATATATATATATATATATATATATATTATATATATATATATATATATATATATATATATATATAAATATATATATATATATATATATAAAATAAATATATATATGTATATGTATATATATATATGTATATGTATATATATATATATATATATATATATATATATATATATATATATATATATATATATATATATATATATATATATATATATATGTATATACGTATATGTATATATATATATATATATATATATATATATATATATATATATATATATATATATATATATATATATATATATATATATTATATATATATATATATGTATATATATATATATATATATATATATATATATATATATATATATATATATATATATATATATATATATATATATATATATATATATATATATATATATATATGTATGCAACCGCCGGTTACATCAATGAGTGGGTCGAAGACAGGACCAACGATAAAATAAAAGATATCGTATCTAAAGAAATGATCGACTTGGCCGATATGGCGTTGGTGCCCGCGATCTACTTCAAAGGACAATGGAAGTGTCCGTTCAACCTTGAAATAACAAGAACCGCGATGTTCCAAATGTCTAGCGATGAGGAGGGTCCAGTTAAAATGATGATTCAGACCGCCCGATTCAGGTATGCACTGAACCGCCGTCTGGATTGTCAGATGATGGAAATGCCGTACAAGGGAGACAGATTATTCATGTACATCCAGCTGCCAACGAGGACGGACGGTCTGGCTTCGTTGGAGAGAAAGCTCACCTTCAATTCCGTCAACTCAGCGTTGACCAAGTTGCGTCGCCGGAGACTGTCCGTGGCAGTTCCTGTGTTCGAGATGACCGTCGACAAAAAATTACCGAACGTACTGAAGGCGATGGGAATGAAACTTGCTTTCACTCGCACCGCCGACTTCAGTGGCATCAGCTCCGGACTGTTTATAACAGATGTTATCCACAAGGCGTTCATTGGAGTGGACGAGAGAGGCACAGAAGCTGCCGCAGCAACTGTTGTATTATTGGGATGTGAAACACCAATTCCTCCCTTAGATCAGGACTTCGCAGCAGATCATCCGTTCGTATTCCTGATTCACGACAAAAAGACCGGATCGATCTTGTTCCTCGGGCGTTTCGTGCGACCCCCGCCAGGAGAATAAGAATTGTCGCGGACGTCTCGTGAATCTTTTCGAAATCCAACAAACTGCACAACGGCCATCTGGGAGAGTGACGTGTCATACAGTATCTGAAGCCCCTGGACATTGAAACCAATAACTCTAGTTTACGAGTAGTACCTCTAGTTTACGAGTAGTACAGCTGCCTTCCAAATCGGTAGTTGACGAAATACACTCACATATATATTTTTTTTAAACAAACTAACCTAAGACACCTGTCGTACAGCCAACTCGCCAATCTATCTCGCCAGCAGAAGAAGAACTACTTTCCACAATTCAGGTCTTTCAACAGAGAAATCAACCTGTTGTAATATTGTCAATATTAGGCAAAATTATAAAACGAATGCAGATTTTGGATTCTGTTTGTTTTGTTTCTGTGCTATAATGTGATTTGCGCAAATAAAATATGATGGTATGCCCTGCTAATCAGTCTTTGTTCCATCTCTCGTAACGTTTAAGTGCACGAATGCACCCGTGTGAATATAGTATTTGTAATTGCATAAACAACACAATTCCACTTCAAATTTTACGACTTCCTTTTACCGGTGGAGCAAGGCACCATACAAATGTCATTATAAGCCAGCGACGAAAGAGACATTTTTATTTTTTATATTCACACAATGTTCACCCTTTTTACGAACAATCGATTTACCCTTTGTTGCTATAATGCACAATTGTTCCTAACCCTAAGCAAACACTTACGAACAATCGTTCACAAAGTCATGAGTCCATATTCAATTTCAAGGGTTGGATTCCAAAAAGCCATCAGCATTAAAAAGTGCCAATGCATAGTGGATAGTTTATGTATCCTGAAATGTCGTAAATACTGTAGTATTGGCAGTCATATAATAACTACCTAGTTATATAATCCGGATAATGTTTTCGCAAGGACATTTATAATATATATATTAAACATTTGGTTGCTGATGATGAATAATTGTTAATGTCATATACATCTATATATATTAC
>BSQZ01000002.1:1852500-1900000 GCA_033239005.1 Lamellibrachia satsuma | reverse complement strand
GGAGGCAGAGTAATATCGTGTTGTAAGTTTGCGATACTTCTTGTAAATCGTGAACCCCTTCTGAGCAAACAACCGGTTAGCTGATGCGAGGGCATATTGGCCATCTGCTACATTGAGGGAGCTAACAGTTGCGTCGAATATTGCGTGAACGTTGAACTTCAGTGGACAGAATCTGAGCACACGACACATCTCTCTCGCTGTCTGACCGCGGACTCCGGCGTACGTCATTGCTAGAGCCGTCGATATGCTGAAGTAATCACATTAATAATTGTAATAAAGTAATAATAACGACATTATATGCGACATAATTAACGATCGGACTTTAATCAGTGAGATGACAAACAACGACGTGGATTAAAACATTTCTGAACAGCGGATAAGATAACATTACTTTTTTGCTTTGAAAAATGCTGCATTGACGAAAAAGAAGTTGTTCAACGTGTTAGCTCGATGATGAGTGTGGATTTCGCGAAGTTCTAAGAAAATAATATTCGTTTTCTACAATGACTATCAGCTTAACACATAAACATTGAACTGAACCCTAATGGTCTGCACATATCTTATCTGGATTCGCTTTTTATCACAAATGCACGAAATCGGGCAAGGATGGGCATGAACAGTTGTTGGGCCTTCAATAAACCAGCAACTGTCTTGTCCAGCTGCCGTCTGGAGCTGCATGCTTTCGTGTGAAATGTTGCTAAATCTGGTCAAATCGCACGTGTCACTGTATGATATGGCATGATTTTTTGTGATCGAATGCCAAATAATTGTCGTTAACCGGAATGTCATATTTTTTTATCTCTAAGCGGCAGGCGTGTATAAACTTACTTTAAAATCGAGAGTTGGAAAGAATTACTGTTTCTGCAAAAATACATCGTATCAATAGTAACGCTTACTAATGTTAAACAAAGAGCTCGCACCAGAATGCAAAAATAGGCTGATATGACGTTTGAATAACTTCGAACGGGATTGAGCGTACGTTGCAATAGATAAGAGATTGTTTCATCGCACGACAAAAGAAACATTACGTGGGTTATATTATGCAACAGAGACGCTGTGGTTTATTTCGAGTAGTAACTACTGATGATTTTGTCAACTCGCTGTCTTCTTCGTTGCTATGTTTAATTTTAGTTGTTGTCAAAAGAAGTTACACACCTGAACGGAGAAAAGAACACGTTCTGTCCAGCAGCGTTGACAATGACCTTGTTGTACAACGCGAATGCGAAGTTGCCGTTGGCTCTGGCCAGCTTCCAGACATTGTACGATAACGTCACATCAATGGCGCCAAGAAGGAGAACCGCTCCCAGAAGGATCCAGTGTTTCTGCATTGCTTCTTCCGTCTGTTGTAATACATATTAAGGTCGTGGTTTTGGGGCTATGCACCTAAATTATTTAAACAACAAGTTATTTACAACTACAATAAAGAATATCGCGTTAGTGGTTTTCTCAGAATTTGTTCTAAAAGTGGGATATTCCGGTCAAATCTCCGTTTAAATGTAAGCTGACATGTTAACCTGCGCGACCAATAAGCCCCTGCGCAATTCTTAGAAATCGATTAATCTAGACAATCGCTGTAACGTTTTATAAGTGCCTAGTATGTACACAAATAACAAGAACTCTTCAATAAAATGCGCTGCTACGTCAGAAAGGGACCAATTTTGTAACCAAAGGCAAAATATGTTACAAAGGTTGAGATTGGAAGCACACGGCATGGCATATCCTATTGTAAAGATTGCCAGACTACAGCACCAGTGACGTGGAGTTATCCAGTAGCTTTGCGCGGCCCATTACATTAAAATGTTGTGTTCAACAAGGTTTTCCTAGTGATATTCTTATTTGTAGGTGCAAATGGTTTTGCTTTAGCAACTCTTGTAGGTGCATATGCCTAATACGATAACTGGTGTTTCTGCGGGAACTGGAACCAGCGGGTTAGAGATAGAGACCACCCCTCTGTGAGTCCACGAAAGGTTAAACATTTACCCCCTGTTTGGGATCTAGTGTCTTTTCGGTCCTCTCGACAGTCCGGTGGACTCCAACCCCGATCCTCTCGACAGTCCGGTGGACTCAAACCCCGGTCTTCTTGACAGTCCGGTGGACTCCAACCCCGGTCCTCTTGACAGTCCGGTGGACTCCAACCCCGGTCCTCTCGACAGTCCTGTGGACTCCAACCCAGGTTCTCTCGACAATCCGGTGGACTCCAAACCCGGTCCTCTCGACAGTCCGGTGGACTCCAACCCAGGTCCTCTCGACAGTCCGGTGGACTCCAACCCCGGTCCTCTCAACAGTCAGGTGGAATCCAACCCCGGTCCTCTCGACAGTCTCGACTCCAAACCCAATCATCTCGACCAACAGCCGAGGTGAACTACTGATATTGAAAGAAATGCAGAACATCACGAAGGGTGGAGACATCTCGCCGGGAGAGCTTATTAGACTAAGACTATTTGGGATATTATAATATGTAAAACGGTACATAAATATTATAAATTCAATGTTCATGTTATTATGATATTTGAGTTACCGAAAATCAACACGTCAATAGTTGGAGTAAATAAACTTGCGAACAACCTGTGGCTACTTGAAATTAACAACCATTTATATTTGCTCACGAACAATCACACACACACACATCCAATCTAAGCATATGCCCTAAATTAAAATATGCAGAATCAGTCGAACGATATTTCAGAACGCAAGCTGCAACTGATGCGTAAAAGCAGTTAGTAGTAGACAACTCTATCTATTCGAAGACGAGTGTCAATGTTTGTCTTTCTACTCAAGAGTTCGTTGCGCAACGAGTGAAAAAAAGATAACCCGAAACTCGAAGTGACCCAATCTATATAGGTCCTTTCGTCACAGCTGCGCTGAATGTAGCTAGCGATTGTGACACACCCAATGTGTCAGACTCATGAAGAAAGTAAATTATGAACACGAAAACACCTCGAGCACAGTATGTGTTCTCTGTGCGGAGATATCGCCGATTTATCATTTTACGTTTCTATTACATAGGTTCGTAGACGCTTTTGTTGACACCTACCCATCAAAGTTAGGTTGACAGTAATTATTTCTTAACTCGTGTTCGTGTGACTGTCGTCTTCAGACCCCTTTAACGTAAAGGGGTCATATGAGAATGCGCTTGTTGCATGCGTCCACTATATTTATTTCTAATGAAATACACCCATTAAAGAATCACATATTGTGCGGTAACACTACACCGTGAAGCACGTCATTCCTGTGGCCAGACTACAGCCATGAATGTGCTCCAGTAGTGGTGGTGGTGGTAATGGTGGTTGTGGTGTGGTGATGGTGGTTGTTGAGGTGGTGGTGGTGATGGTGGTGGTGGTGTTGGTGGTGGTGGTGGAGGAGGTGGTGGTGGTGATGGTGGTGGTGGTGGGGATGGTGGTGGTGGTGGTGGTGGTGGAGGTGGTGTTGGTGATGGTGATGGTGGTGGTGGTGTTGGTGTTGGTGTTGGTGTTGGTGATGGTGATGGTGATGGTGATGGTGATGGTGATGGTGATGGTGTTGGTGTTGGTGTTGGTGTTGGTGGTGGTGATGGTGGAAGTGGTACTGGCGATGGTGGTGTGGTGGTGGTGGTGGTGGAGGAGGTGGTGGTGATGGTGGTGGTGGTGGGGATGGTGGTGGTGGTGGTCGTCGTCGTCGTCGTCGTCATCGTCGTCATCGTCGTCATCGTCTTCGTATTCGTCGTTGTCGTGATGGTGGTTGTCGTGATGGTCGTGGTGATTCATTACGTGAAATCATCATATCAGGGTTTAACACATTTTAATGTTGATTCATATTCTTTGATATTTTAGAAATTTCGTAGCCAAATGAAATTGTCTTACCTGAATGGAGAGAAAAACACATTCTTCCCATCAGCTCCGACGATGACCTTGTTGTACAGAACGAAGGCGAAGTTGCCATTAGCTTTGGCCAACTTACGCACTTGTAAAGATGACGTCACATCGATGGCACCAAGAAGGATATATATATATATATATATATATATATATATATATATATATATATATATATATATATATATATATATATATATATATATATATATATATATATATATATATATATATATATATATATATATATATATATATATATATATATAGGCATTTTACAATTCATCGCCACGCAAATATATTCATTCATACATTGTCACAACTTTCTAATTCTTAAATTTTGATGCAATCGATTCACGTGTACATAATGCCACAAATGTCTACATAACTTGGTACTCCATTAAAGGGTTGAAGATAACGACATTGTTATGCGATCAGTCTGAAACGACGGTAGTGTAGCTCTAGAGTGTATCTGCGTTGCCACTGACTTGTTTATGGTTGTCTTCTGCAAAGTTGTAAATTTGTCAAATGTTCTGGAAGTATGTACAGTGTGTTTGAAAATCTGCAGTTGACAATGATTGTATCCAGAATATAAAAGGTTCGGCTTCTACATTTACCTCATTAGTCTATTTATTTCAACAAGTATAGAGGCAAACTGTGAGTTTGCTGTTTATGTCTAATGAATTATTTGCAACGTTATCATTTCTCACAAAAGTGCCTCTCATACATAATCATGTTTATCTTTCAAAACAACCATACCTGTTCGAAGTAGAATGATGTAGTCGGTCTTTCCTGCCTCGAACTCGTCGTACCAACGAACGACGTGAGATAACAGATAACCCAACTCATGAAGTGGCCACCATTACATCGTTCCACCGTCGAAATGATCAAGATGATTATGACGCACTTACAACTCGCAAAAAAAGTCTCTTTTTGCTAACATTATTAAACAAACTTGATAATTTACTATGATAGCATGAGAGTGTCTCATTCATCTACTCAATTGCTTTGTGCGATGTTCGCATAATCCCTTCATAGGCGACGACTGGATGATTGATGGTTTGTAAAAAGTCTACAGGCAGTTGCCGGCTGACCACATACACATACATCATACTCGCTTAAAAAGAATACTTTTTAGTTTTACTATATTTTTTTCATTTCGTTCCAATGAATCATCCACCAATCCGTCCCACACATGGTGGTCATTTACTTCTGAAGTTTGTTCAAAAACGTTTTCTGTGTGGGACGGCGTTCACCCCAGACACCAATGTTGGCGTCGGGCTCACCTTTCTGGGAGCGAGTATTTTCTATGGGAGTTCGTTCCAGAGGCGGTCAGCGATCGATAGGAAAAACCTCTAATCGCCAGCTGTGGTTGAAGATGGAATTGCCTCGGCTGCTGTGTGTTGAAGCGTTGTTGCCCTGGTGGCTTTTCATTCAAACGATACATGTAGGTTTACTGTAGGCTTTATCCCTGAAGTTCGAAGTGAGGCATTTTGTAGGAAACCAAGCCGCTTTACTGCATACTTGGCCTTCTTGTTGACAAGGGCTAGTTTATTCAGCATATAGATGCCGATTTCTGACAAGATGGTGTTCGTAAATGTGAGGGGTGGCCGAGATCTGCATCTGTCAACCTTCATACAGTTAGGATCTTACTTTTGGGTGCACATAACATCATATTCCAATGATTTGCATGCCTATGTTTCAATAAGCAAATCGTTTTAATTTCTTCGTCACAAGTGCACAAGACATACACAAATGTTTTCATTCAAACGACACATCTACGTTTACTGTATGTTGTTATGTTAACCGCTGTATCCCTGAAGTCCGGGGTGAGGCTGGCACCGGCAATGATTTACCCTTCTGCTTCTCAGTTTACTGTAAGTATGTGGTGAGTAACTGTTAACCCAATTTCGAATTGTTTACTCCTTTTGTGGGATATTTTATTTGAAAGAAATTGCACAAGTCTTGAAACGGCAGGAGGTGGCTTCGAACTCTAATCGCCTCAACCAACAGTCAATCGCTCATTTAAAGTGATCAATCTTAACATGTGTGTAGTGAATATTTTTTTTCCTGTCACGTCATTAACGTGGAATGTTGGGTGGTAGAGGTGGAGGAGGTGGTGGTAGTTATGGTGGTGGTGGTGGTGGTGTTGGTGGTGTTGATGGTGGTGGTGGTAATGGTGGTGGTAATGGTGGTGGTCGTCGTCGTCGACGTCATCGTCTTCGTCGTTGTCGTGGTGGTCATGGTGTTTAATTTTGTTGTTGAATCTTTTTTGTACGCAGAAGAACGCAAATGGAGGCTACACCAACACACGCGTATCATAATACACTTAGAAACAAAGGTGTCAGTGTACTACGCCATTTTATTTACGCAATTCCATATTGTTATTCAATGGAAATTCCCGTCATATGTTGGTTTTGAATAGTGATTCTGATTTTGACCAAGGAAAATATTTTATACAAACATGTAAAACCAAATGCACGGAATTACATATTATGTCTTTTATCAAACTAGCAACTATTAAATGCCGGTTGTCTTACAATTATGAATTATGTTGCAACTATTTAAGAAGCGTTGCTTAAGCATTCAAGAAACATTTCAGTACAATGTTCCAGGCAGGCGATCACTGTTTTGGCTGCCAAGTTGACGGTTGCCGGAACTCCTTATTCTGGTTGCGGGGGATTCTCGAGACGTCCGAGGAACAAGATCGACCCGGTCTTACAGTCGCGAATCAGGAAGAGGAAGGGGTGATCTGCGACGAAGTTCTTGCGTAAGGGCGGTAGAGACTCATACCCAAGGGTCACCACGGTGGCTGCGGCAGCTTCTGTGCCTTCTTCGTCTACCCCAATGAACGCCTTGTGGATCACTTTATTTATATACAGGGGACGTCTTGGGCTGATGCCTCTGAAGTCGGCCGCCGTATTGAATGGCAGCATCATTCCCATCGCCTTCAACGCATCCGGCAGATCCTTATCAAAGGTCATCTCGAACCGTGGAATTGCCACGGACCTCCTCCTGGTGCGTAAACGGGCCAACGCTGATGTGATTCTTGTGTACGTGAGCTTGCTCTCCAACTCCGCTAGACCGTCGATTTTCTTAGGCAGCAGGATGTCCATGACTAGTCGGTCGCCACAGTACGGCAGCTCGAGGATCTGACAATCGAGATGGCGGTTGAACGAATACCTGAATCGGGCGGTCTGAATCATCATGTTCACGCCGGTTCTCTCCGACGGTGATATGTGGAATGTCGCCTTTTTGGTACGACGGGGATTGAATGGACATTTCCAGCGTCCTTTGAAGTAGATCGCGTTCACCAACGCCAAATCAGAATTTTGAATGAGAAGGGCATCGACTATCTTCGTTATCTTGCCGTTGGTCCTGTCTTTGACCCACTTATTGATGTATTCGGCGGCAAGGTCTGGTTTCTCGTGGAACTCGAGCTCTTTGAAACCGGCGGAGTAATAGTTGGCTAGGAGATTCTTGTACGTCGGGCGCATGTTGAACCCTCTATCCACGAAAACACCGTTAGCCAAACGGAGGGTATATTGGTTTTGGGCGAAGTTCAATGAAGCTAGTGTGGCACAGAAAGTTGCGTGGACGTTAGGCTTGACTGGGCCGAATCTGAGCACTTGACACATCTCTTTAGCTGTCTTGCCTCGGGCTCCAGCGTACGTCATCGCAAGAGCCGTCGATATACTGGAATAACGACAGCGGAATTGACAACACTAACAACAATATTAGTATAATTAATATATTAAGTACTTTTTCTAGTAATGACAGCAATCACAAAAATTATGACAGCCTATGTACTGTGGTAATCATAAAATATGGTGAGTTAAACCAGACGAATCTATCGCAAGCAGAGTTATTGGCAGAAAGAGTTTCCACGCATAAAATTATGTCAGCAGTAAACTAAACGTTCGCAAAAAGTTTGGACCACCAGAAGTGCAGGAAATATAATATCACAGGAAATATAATATCACATTGGCGGAAAACGTAAAATGGGTACTTCAGGACAGGATGCTAAATTTTAAGTGGCTAAGTCCGACTATTTAGCACAGTTAACTGTAACTCCAGAAATGGAAGTTAAGAAAATAACGGCAATAAATGATAATAAATCACATGGAGTGATAGGAATTCCGATAATTCGTATAGGAATTCCGTCTACTAATGGAAAGAGTAGAACAAATTAGCATGACCATATTGTCATTAAAAGAGGTGGTGATTATTTTTTAATGGAAAGAAGCAAACATAACACATTTATTAAAAAGGGGTTCGAAAATAACGAGGGGTCACCAGTAGATATATCTACTTACATCAGAAAGCGTCACATCAAAAACCACAACTAATATTAAAAGCTCATGGTTTCGGGAATGGCTTAATCAACTGGATACAAAAATGGCTAACTAACAGAAGACAACGTGTTGGTAGTAAATGGGAAGTTTCTAACCGGAAATCAGTTTTGAGCTGGGTACCACAAGTATCAGTATTTTTATTATTCTTAATATATATATATATATATATATATATATATATATATATATATATATATATATATATATATATATATATATTTTTTGGAAGTGTAAATGCGTACACACCTGACACGGGAACTTGAATGTAAACTATAAATTACCTAAGATACCTTAGTTCAGACGAGATCAAACTGAAGTGTTTATGGTATTGAGTGGGTATAAAGATATTGATAGAAAATACATACAGACAAACAGACAAACGTATTTAATAATCTGCCCTCTGTTAAAAGAAAAACCCTCATCGATTTGAATATAATGTTTTGAAAGGGTTTATATACCATCATATTTCATTAAAATAAATTTGTTTCCGTCAAAAACATATATCTAATTATAAACCAAGGTTTTATTTAAATGTATCTTCTTGATTAAAAAAATTAAAGGCTATGTTTAAAAAATCCATCTTGATTGGTTCAACCCTGATCCTAAGAATTTAACATGGGTGGAAGGAAATTATTAATATAGAAGAAAGTAAATAATATTCCGCTAGATGGCATCACTTTACACAGCAGAAAGGATTCTTTTGAAAATCCTTTTAACAAATCGTCATATCAAGGTTCAAAACATTATAATGTTGATCCATATTCTTTTTTATTTTAGAAATTTCGTAGCCAAATGAAATTGTCTTACCTGATTGGAGAGAAAAACACATTCTTCCCGTCAGCTCCGACGATGACTTTGTTGTACAGGGCGAAGGCGAAGTTGCCGTTAGCTCTGGCCAACTTACGCACTTGTAAAGATGACGTCACATCTATGGCGTCCAGAAGAAGAACCGCTCCGAGAAGAAGCCAGTGGCACCGCATGGCGGAGTCTGTCAGAATGTTAAAAAAAACAGCTTGAAATTCGCTGATGTACGACTCGGTATATTTACTTGGGTACGAAATAACTGTTCTAATTTGACAATCAGGATCCATTTGTTATATTTTATATCTCGACAAACGCTATTGCAAAATATTTTTGTAGGTATGGGTCATAACGATGCGTTCCATTTATAGTGTTTATCTTATCATTAGGACATATCGTGAAAAATTAGAATATATATAGGCGTTTTACAATTCATCGCCACGCAAATATGTTCATTCCATTCCATATTGACACAACTTTCTAATTCTTAAATTTTGATGCAATCGATTCTCGTGTACCAAATGCCACAAATGTCTACATAACTTGGTACTCTATTAAATGGCTCAAGATAAAGACATTGTTGTGCGATAAGTCTCAAAAGACGGTAGAGTAGCTTTAGGGAGTATCTGCGTTGCCACTGACTTGTTTATGGTTGTCTTCTGCAAAGTTGTAAATTTGTAAAACGTTCTGGAATTATATACAGTGTGTTTGCAGTTGACAATGATTGTATCCAGAATATAAAAGTTTCGGCTTCTATATTTACCTCATTAGTCTATTTACTTTAACAAGTACAGAGGCAAACTGTGAGTTTGTTAGTTACATCTAATGAATTATTTGCAACGTATCATTTGTCACAAAAGTGCCTCTCACACATAATCATGTTTATCTTTCAAAACTTATTTATAATGACACCAATTAAAAACCATACCTGTTTGAAGTAGAATTATGTCGTCGGTCTTTCCTGCCTCGAAGTCGTCGTACCAACGAACGACGTGAGATACCAGATAACACAACACAAGAAGTGGCCACCTTTATATCGTTCCACCGTCGAAATGATAAAGATGATTATGACGCACTTACAACTCGCAAAAAAATCTCTTTTTGCTAACATTATTAAACAAACTTGATAATTTATTATGATAGCATGAGAGTGCCTCATTCATATACTCAATTGCTTTGTGTGATGTTCACATAATCTCTACATAGGCGACGCCTGGATCATTGGTGGTTTGTAAAAAGTCTACAGGCAGTTGCCGGCTGACCACATACACATACATCATACTCGGTTAAAAAGAATACTTTTTAGTTTTACTATATTTTTTCATTTCATTCCAATGAATTAACCACCAATCCGTCACACACATGGTGGTCATTTTCTTCTGAAGTTTGTTCAAAAACGTGTTCTGTGTGGGACGGCGTTCACCCCAGACACCAATGTAGGCGTCGGGCTCACCTCTCTGGGAGTGAGTATTTTCTATGGGAGTTCGTTCCAGAGGCGGTCAGCGATCGATAGGAAAGACCACTAATCGCCAGCTGTGGTTGAAGATGGAATTGCCTCGGCTGCTGTGTGTTGAGATGTCGATGCCCTGGTGGCTCTACGCACTACTGGAGGAGGTGGTAACATAGCATTGGTTAGAGTTGGTGCACTTCCTTGGTATAAGAGATGAAACAATTTGGGAGCACCAACTTGTATTCTTTGTGCTAGTGATTGAGTGGCATTCCAGCTCAGTGAAGCCTCTGTCATAGCAATGATTTTGACAGCTCACCTCAGGGTGGAATCAAGTTTATCTCCCGATGTTTCAATGGCTGCGATCCAAATAAATCAGACACACTCAATCTGGGATTTCTTCTTTCTTTTGTAGATCATAACCCCTGGAATGGATTTACGTATGGTGACATATTTTGTAGGAAACCAAACCGCTTTGCTGCATACTTGGCCTTCTTGTTGACAGGGGCTAGTTTGTTCAGCATAGAGATGCCGATTTCTGACAAGATGGTGTTCGTAAATGTGAGGGGTGGCCGAGATCTGCATCTGTCAACCTTCATACAGTTAGGATCTTACTTTTGGGTGCACATAACATCACATTCCAATGATTTGCATGCCTATGTTTCAATAAGCAAGTCGTTTTAATTTCGTCGTCACAAGTGCATAAGACATACACAAATGTTTTCATTCAAACGACACATCTACGTTTACTGTATGTTGTTATGTTAACCGCTGTATCCCTGAAGTCCGGTGTGAGGCTGGCACCGCAAATGTTTTACCCATCAGCTACTCAATTTACTGTAAGTATGAGGTGATTAACTGTTAACTCAAATTTCGAATTCCCGCCCGCCCGCCCGCCCACCCGCCCGCCCGCCCGCCCGCCCGCCCGCCCGCCCGCCCGCCCGCCCGCCCGCCCGCCCGCCCGCCCGCCCGCCCGCCCGCCCGCCCGCCCGCCCGCCCGCCCGCCCGCCCGCCCGCCCGCCCGCCCGCCCGCCCGCCCGCCCGCCCCCCCGCCCGCCCGCCCGCCCCCCCCCGCCCGCCCGCCCGCCCGCCCGCCCGCCCGCCCGCCCCCCCGCCCGCCCGCCCGCCCGCCCGCCCGCCCGCCCGCCCGCCCGCCCGCCCGCCCGCCCGCCCGCCCGCCCGCCCGCCCGCCCGCCCGCCCGCCCGCCCGCCCGCCCGCCCGCCCGCCCGCCCGCCCGCCCGCCCGCCCGCCCGCCCGCCCGCCCGCCCGCCCGCCCGCCCGTGTTTATTGCATACTTCCACGCCACGGACGAATCTTGATGTCCCTCTAAAATTGTACCGATTTCCCAAGTTTCTTTTTTCTTCCTTTTTTCCTTTTTACACGGTCTGCGTCTATCGAGTCGGCAAAAAAATAAAGAGCTCAACATTTAGCAAGATGAATCCACAGTTAAATGCTCAACGGTTTCGCCACCATCCAACACCTGCAAATAGTTTGCCAACATTTGTCATTGTTCACGTTGCCGGTTCTGTCGTATTTGAGAATTCTGATTCTTAATAGTCAGGGAAACGAACCCTGAATCTTGGAAATGTAGTAACGAATGCGTAGCTACTTATAAAGAAGATGGTGCGCTATAAACCAACTGGCTGTTAGTTGATAAACCCAGACCTGGTAAAGGGAATGGAAAACCTAATTAATAAACCATACTAAATAGCTAATAAATATTTAGCCTAAAATCTACAAAGCGTTTCCAACATTCGAGATGACGCATAAACTTAAACAATAATTAATGGAGTGTGTGTTCAACATTTTTGATTTATCTGGCACCGCCGGATGAGAACGATGGACGGGAACGGATGGACGGGAAAGGTGGCAGCTACTAGAATAATCATTGGAGTTGCCGCAACCCGTATGATGCTCGATGCCGATCGTCTGCGACAACCTCACAGTTTCGCTCCTCTTCCATGGACTCCTGGCGAGTCCAGTTGAGTCGGTCTGTTGGCTCGATAGAGGCGCCCCAGGTGACATCAATAATCACCTAACGAATACCGCAAGAAACTCTGTAAACCTTACGCAGTAACCGCTGCGTGAAATATGACTTTCATTTCTAGAGTGTTTTGTATTTAACAATGAAAATGGCATGACAGTAGCTCATTTTTCAGATCGCCTGATCAGCCCGTTTCGTCTCTTCTTATGACTGCATCGGGCCGTGCGTCGGTGATAGCTCCGTACGAAGCGACGAACAAGGTGCTGTGTTCAAATTGTTTGGAAACGTGGTATTAACCCTCTGCCCGGATCTATATGACGTCAACCAGCAATGTTTTGCTCGCGGGGCTCACCTGTCAAAGCAACGAAGGGCAGACGTGGCAGATCTGCCAGTGAAAACATGATGATCTCTGTTCTCGATGTCATGGAGCAAATGGCGTATAAACTCATTAAAACTATGACAACAGCCATTAACCACATATTACGCACCAAAACGTAGACGATCCATGTACTGAAAAAGAAGGTGGACACCTTCGGAGACGGACATACAAGGCGGAGACGGACAAACAAGAGCAGTATTCCCGGCGTCCCAACCTCTGCTTCCAGGTCATTTCCTAATCAACAGGCGAATGCACAAATGAACTTGTGATTAACGCAATCCAAGAGAAGATGGGCATGACACAGATCAATGTCACCCAGCTCGAACAAAGCCACCACCTAGAATCAAAGCTGGTCAAGCAGGGTAGGGCAATTGTTCGTTTTAAAAGGGAGGTTAAGCGACACGAAGTTTTCCACAACAGGCGACATCCCGTCCACGCGGTATACGTCAACAAAGACGTCAGACGTCAAAAAAAGACAATGGCATACCGAACGAGACAGATGAAGCGACAAAACAAACAATTCTTGATTGCTGGACTTTCTCGGGAAAGATTCTCGTTAAAAATAACCACCAGTGTCACCAGAGAGATACAATGTGAGAAAGACCTGATCGTGAAGCTTAATATCCTTTCACACCTTCTGATGCTTTTGTTCTTAATTATTTATGTACTGGACATGTTTTATTTCATCCTGTTTTGTGTGTGTTTGTACGTGCATGCGTGCGTGTATGTATGTGCGTGGGTGTGTGTGGGTGCGTGCGTGCGTGCGTGCGTGCTTGCGTGCGTGCGTGCGTGCGTGTAAATTAAGTCAGCTGGATAAGACCAGCCAACGGAATATGTTTATACCAGCATGCTGATGTGTTTTATTATGTCAGCTGAATTTCATTTTATAATTATTATTTCTCATTATTGTTATTTACTATGTATGTGGCGTTTTTTTTCTGGTGTTTTTGCCTTTTTTGGTCTGTCTAGTTTATATTCCAATAATATCATAAGCTTTGTATGTATTTTTTTCTCAATATATTATCTTGGTCTCAGTTGATATAATGTTTTACTTCTAATTATATCAACTGGAAGAGCATATATGATTACTAAATATGCGTAAGCAAGTGTCAGATGATTATGTTTCGTTTTTTCCCTGTTTATTTTTTATTATTATGATTATTTAGAGCATGAACGTTTCTAGCTGAGCCGATCAGCCATTGCGATTCGTTTCACGTGAAATTGCCATCATTATTATTCAATGAATAACGTGGTTTATTTACGTTTTGGCATAGTCTTAAACCTCTCTGACTGGTTATATATTAACATGTGACAGATTTTGCCTTAGTAAATGCATTCCATAATAGATCAGCTTTCCAACGATACCAATATGGCGGGGTGGATGCGATGTATAGTCGATACGATACATTTTAATTGAGCGAAGTTTTTTTTGTGTTTGTTCACTAAGATATTCATACCTCTACGAAATATAGTATTTTTTCAAATTTATCAATCGCTTTATAATAGGATGCGAGCAATCTAGGATAGCTCATTAAAAACTTAAACACATGAAAAACTGCCATCGCAACCAAATTCACCCCTTCGCACACTTCGAAGTGGAATAGCCAGGCTCAGCGTTTCCGACTTATTCCTGATTTTGGTGGAGCAGGTATGCATAAAAACTCTTGCTGTCATGTTCTATGTTACATGTTAGTTTTTGCTCATAGCTTCCTTTAGATTACCTAATTACAGCTGTAGCTGTGAGAAGTGCCTTTTTGTAATTTGCGCTGTCTTCATCCTTTCTGGTTCCCCTATAAACTCTCCACATATTTTGTAATAGCATTTTTGACAAGTGCTTCTTTCTAGACCGTTTTCCATGTTTTTTTCAAAGGAACAAATTTATCGATGATAGTTTCAATTTCATATTTTAGAATGTAGCAACATTCTATTGCGGTTTTATTCATCAGCATGTTATTCCAATGTCAACATGTATTTGCTTCATTCTTACCCAATGGTAAGAATGTCATGTAGTGTCGTGTATTTTTACATTGTTCACTAATCATTTGTGATGACAAAAACTATATATATAATACATTCTCCCCCTGGTTGGTTCTAGCATGTGCTGTGTAAGGAAACTATCCTGAATTGAAAATAGAAATTGTTGATCCTCACCCCCGCGCACCCTCTACAGATTTCCATCGTATGTGTCCTTGGCAAAAATCTCTCATTATAAAAAAAGAAAAGGTAAGTTCTTATATAGCGCAGTATCCAGTCCGTAGGACCGCTCAAAGCGCTTTACACTTCACCCCCTGGCAGACCTGTTCACTCCAAGGCCATCTCAACTTCTCTGAGGAGCATTCAGCCACGCTGCAATTGCGCGAGGACTATTCGTTCACATTTCCACAACTGTTTGTATTGCTACGTATTCAGTTATACAGCTGAGTGAACTGTGGCAACGTGGGGTGAACAAACTTGCCAATGGTTCGAAGCGACAGCATGGAATTTGAAACCGGGTTTTCTCGATTGAGAGTCTTCTAACCGGTGTGCCCTCGCGCCCCAATATTCTCATTATGGTGCATTCCCATTAACTCACTTCATTTATAGCGTTTTGTCTTATCCTCTTCGTCTATGTTTGGACTTAAATGGATTCGATTTGTATACATATAATATATATATATATATATATATATATATATATATATATATATGTGTGTGTGTGTGTGTGTATGTGTGTACATGCATGTATGTATGTATATGGATATGGAGTTTGTGACTATTTTAAGAAACGTACTGTTGGTTTACTGCATTCCATGAGAGTTATGATGACAGGGACCACTTTAACCTCCTTTCCCCTATACAAATAAAACCTGTGTCAAAGAAACATGTTGCTTGCTGTAGGTGTAATTCGCTATGATGCACAATTCACAAAAAGTCGTTGTTCGTTATGATTTACGCATCCTGGAAAGCCGTTACTTCTTAAATGTGAAATGTGACATGTTTAACATGATGGTACAGCCTGGCACAGCCATTGCATGCAGAAGAGCGATAACTCCTGACACATTCTTTGAAGGGTGGTACTGCCAGGTATGAATGGAACATTCTCGAAAGGGCGGTACTGTCTGGTGCAGACACCGCGTGCACGACAGCGGTTAAGGGTGATATGTATGGGCACGCCACGCTCTAACTCGGTAACAACGAACATTTAACAAGATTTAACAAGATTTGCCATCCAAGCCAAAGGCCCAGATGGCAAGTGGACAAGGAAGCCGTTAGCTTATCGAGAGTCCAACAATGTTCATCTACTTATAACCCGCCCTCCTGAGATATGTGTAAACCTTGTTTTTAAACATATTCACGCAGCTAGCAGTTACACAACATTGACGCGTGCAGACGAGTTACATGTGAACACTGTAAAAAGGCGTGTTTGGAGCATTGAGCCATTTTCTAAAACATGTGAGCGCTACAGTGGTTTTATTCTAACTGTGAAAATAGAATGTCTGCGAACATTTTCATACACCGTATATGTGTATATCTATATGTATATGTATATGTGTGTATATATATATATATATATATATATATATATATATATATATGTAAATCTTACCTGCCACCTATAATTGCTCAAGGCATTGCTATGACTTTTGTGTGTTCGAATGACTAATGTATTTTAAAAACCCACAAAACATGACATACAGCAATAATATTTCTTGTAATAATGCGTTGCTGTGTTTTGTTTAGTGGTTGTTTTTTTAAAGCTATTACCTCGAAACAAAATCACTAACTGTAGGAAGACTCAACATTCTTTTAGCGTGTTGCTCAGCATTATATTGGCCTGTATATAATGGAAGATATCCTTATGAAGTCATTTACCAAAGAAATAGGGTAAATTACCAATCCTGGCTATATATTTTCAGTTTCACACAGAAATACACATAAAAACAAATGATGCTACAAACATGAATACACACATTGTATTTTGAGAGTTTAGAACATTTGACATTCATGACGTCAATTACATAACATACTTGTTATATAATTGACGTTGTATTATGCATATCGTGACGGCTTTTATTATGCAGGCTAGAAGAGACAGCCTGGAAGCATGATCGTTTCCCTTTGATTTCGGAGAGAATCCCATCCATGCATGGGAGGCAGCTTTTGCTTCCTATCAACGGGACAGTGCGGAGAAATATACTCTCTCTCCATTAACCTAGCGGCCATCGTGGACAACCGCATGTTTCCCGGAGATTGGACTCGGCCAGTCATGAGGGGTATCATTGTCAACCATCGGACAGTGGCGGTTAAAACCACACATGTTGCACACCCCCCCCCCCACCCCCGACTGGCTAAATCATTCACAGAGAGGGCCTGGAGCACGCTAAAGGTCAGGATACCCAGTCGTATTGTGGGATCTGGCCTGAACTATACAGTGCCTGTTCACTCGCTGCCTGGCCAATGACAGCTGTTTCAACAGTAAGTTACACCGGCCCACCAGTTGAGGAAGCCATTTGTATTCCAACCAGTGGATCCACGTCCACTGCTACACTGGCAGTCTCCTGGATTACCAGCACTGTGTTCGGGAATTCTCGAATAGCGTGTTTAGATTTACCCACAAGTAGGTGATAGCAGCAGGGTTTGATGAGTTGGCACGTCGTATTGACCTGTACAGTTTAGTGCTGGAGACAGACTCACCACAGTCACCTCACGGACTGGCATGTGGACATCCCTATGAGCTAATAAACCAGGCCCCAATGATTGCGAAGGACCGTAATCTGCCAAGTTGGGTTGTCCACCGAGTAGCGGCCCTCAATGCGCAGCATCAAACTCTTGCTATGTCTATGTCATGCTGTCGGTCCTCGACAGCAACATCGCAAACCAATACGACTGGGTACTGGTCGGGCACTGCCGGTTGCATTGAGGGCTGCTTCGTTCCAAGTACGAGATTCACCGACGACCAGCTCTCCTAATATTATACCTGCTGCCCATTTACTGGTGACCTACGGGTCAGCTAAAGGGGAATAGCTCGAAACTGTCCAGTGAAGGGAGTTTTCCCACCCTGTTGACCCCCCTATCCTACGACCAGCCACACAATCACAAAACGATCGGCATAGGGACGAGATTGTCCAGGGAAGGGAGTTTTCCCATCCTGTTGACCCCCATATCTTACCGGTCATTCGACAAGGGAGACGTCACCGAGTTCCACTTTGTGACAACTACCCCTGTGTGGAGACTTTGCCGCGACGTATTAAAGGTAGGAATCGGTCCCAGAGAAGAGAATGTCCCTCTAACTTACCACTATGTGATATGTGATAACTATCCCTGTGTGGAGACTTTGCCGCGACGTATCAAAAGGTAGGAATTGGTCCCAGAGAAGAGAATGTCCCTCTGACTTACCACTTTGTGACAACTACCCCTGTGTGGAGACTTTGCCGCGACGTATCAAAAGGTAGGAATCGGTCCCAGAGAAGAGAATGTCCCTCTGACTTACCACTTTGTGACAACTATCCCTGTGTGGAGACTTTGGCGCGACGTATCAAAAGGTAGGAATCGGTCCCAGAGAAGAGAATGTCCCTCTGACTTACCACTCTGTGACAACTATCCCTGTGTGGAGACTTTGCCGCGACGTATCAAAAGGTAGGAATCGGTCCCAGAGAAGAGAATGTCGCTCTGACTTACCACTTTGTGACAACTACCCCTGTGTGGAGACTTTGCCGCGACGTATCAAAAGGTAGGAATCGGTCCCAGAGAAGAGAATGTCCCTCTGACTTACCACTTTGTGACAACTACCCCTGTGTGGAGACTTTGCCGCGACGTATTAAAAGGTAGGAATCGGTCCCAGAGAAGAGAATGTCCCTCTGACTTACCACTTTGTGACAACTACTCCTGTGTGGAGACTTTGCCGCGACGTATTAAAGGTAGGAATGGGTCCCAGAGAAGAGAATGTCCCTGTGACTTACCACTTTGTGACAACTACCCCTGTGTGGAGACTTTGCCGCGACGCATTAAAGGTAGGAATCGGTCCCAGAGAAGAGAATGTCCCTCTGACTTACCACTTTGTGACAACTACCCCTGTGTGGAGACTTTGCCGCGACGTATTAAAGGTAGGAATCGGTCCCAGAGAAGAGAATGTCCCTCTGACTTACCACTTTGTGACAACTACCCCTGTGTGGAGACTTTGCCGCGACGTATCAAAAGGTAGGAATCGGTCCCAGAGAAGAGAATGTCCCTCTGACTTACCACTTTGTGACAACTACCCCTGTGTGGAGACTTTGCCGCGACGTATCAAAAGGTAGGAATCGGTCCCAGAGAAGAGAATGTCCCTCTGAATTACCACTTTTTGACAACTACCCCTGTGCGGAGACTTTGCCGCGACGTATCAAAACGTAGGAATCGGTCCCAGAGAAGAGAATGTCCCTCTGACTTTCCACTTTGTGACAACTACCCCTGTGTGGAGACTTTGCCGCGACGTATCAAAAGGTAGGAATCGGTCCCAGAGAAGAGAATGTCCCTCTGACTTACCACTTTGTGACAACTACCCCTGTGCGGAGACTTTGCCGCGACGCTTTTCATGTACGAAGCGGTCCCAGAGAAGAGAATGGCCCTCTGTCTTACCAATAAATGGACAGCATAGGGAGTGTTGCCAGGGGTATTGGCAGGCCCAGTGCAAGCCCTCTCCCTCTGCAGTAACCCTACTGTTCAGGAGTCACCAACGGCAGTGACGGTGACACGAGCCAAGCGTGGTGGGCGTCGACAGAGGAGGAAACAAATCAATCTTTTTTGGCTTTTAACCATTTGACACCTAGTAGCTGTGCGCTCGTTCGTTATTGACAAACATGACGCACTTGCACAGTCATATTGTGCGAAGAGTCTCCGCTTGTGTAGAATCGGCGAACAAAGGCGACACGAGACTAGAAATGATCTCTTTTTGACACGATGCCGCCGCGTGAAACACACAGTCGTGCAGCGAAATGACATCAATATGTCATATACAGGTGTATGATCGAGACCAGAAGAGTGATGATGGTTACCTGGAAAAGAAAACAGCAATGAGCGAGGAAAAAGTTTACAACCTCTTAGAAACTATGACAGTTTACTGCAGACTTCACAGCCATATGGTCTTTTAATCTGTAAGCAACCCTGCATCCTCGTAGAACCGTGCTGTTTGTCCGAGCGTAGGCTTCGTCGTTTGTGTACAAAAGCATATTTTGTTAGATGAAATGGGCTTATGAAATCGTCATTGAAGGTTTAATTGCATGGAACATATCACTTCACGTGAATCAATGTACTTCGCACAATCGCAGTGTAAACCAGAACTTTAAAAACGTAAATGAGTCGTATCTCCTTTCAACTCAATGATATATGTGTATTGCATTCTTTCAGAGTTGTCTGCGTTTTTAGAAAACCCAAAAGTTAAAGTTTATTAACGTTTTAGTTGTTCTTCACAATCATTTGTTTTAAATTTTTTCTTTTTAAAGTTTCGAAAGCTTTCACCTGCCTTCATCGGATTGAATAGTGCCGCTAGATGGCGATACGGTAGTCGTCATACGCAGGTGTTATTACTGCCATTGGCTTACAGGCGGTGGACTCGGCCTGGATCGCCCGAAACGTGGGCGGCATTGCACGGATCTCGTCCGGGTTCATAGTTTCCTTCGTTTTGTGAATTCAGTTAGTAAAAATCAAGTATGCTTTCCGTATGTCAACATCCTGGCAGATGCTATGAGAAACAAACATCGCTACAAATAGTCAAACTTGAAGGTTTTGTCCAATCAAGCTTCCATATATATTGGAGGTAATTTTGCCAAGGAGATTGCATGGTTCATATATGTTTATGTTAAAACTATTCCTAACTGTACCGAGAGTCTCGGTGTGCATGCTGGGAACTTCTGCTTCAGGTACCATAAAAGAATTACCACTTACTCGTGTTACTCTTCCCAATGTTCCCCGTTAAATTGTTCAATGTAAAGTCAGTCTACCTTGCAGTGCTGGAATGGTAGGTATAATGAGTATTGTTCTATGTTTGTAAGATGTGTATGGTCGTCTTGATTCCCGTGTTTGGTCTGAACATGGTACATGTAATAGTACTAAATGGTATAAGTGATAGTACCAAATGCAAACTATACAGAGCAGTAGTAATTGCATCAGTTCTTTACTCTTGGGACACCTGCACGCTGTACAAAAAGCATATCCGCAAATGAAAGAGCGTACAAACCAGATGTCTTTGTAACGTCCTTAGCATCATGTGGCAAGGAAGAATCCCCAACACCGAAATCTTGAAAACATCGAAAAATCCTAGCGTTGAAGACATGTTTGCAAACACTCCGCTGGGCTGGACATAAGAACAAAGATACCAGAAAAATGTGTTTATCGGTGAATGAAAGGTAAAAATCAGTGGAGGACAACGGCTCCAGTACAAAGACATCATCAATGCTGTTAAGACCAAAATCAATACATCGCAACGTGAGGCCTTGAGCAGATCAGTTTGGCGGACGATGTACCAAGTTTAGCAGACTCCCAAACGGAGCTCAAACATGAGTAATAGCATTTCTTTTGCCAAGAGTCTGTAACGTTAACCATAACTATTGTTTACCTATTAAAACGCCCGATGGCAGTGCTATCCGCAATAAACCGTTAAAGTCTCTCAGTAGCATCTAAACCGTTATTCTTCCTCATGTATTGATATATTTTCTTCCAGAAAATCTTCAGTCTTCGGTCTCGTTTGTATACCTGTACATGCCTTCTTGGTGGCGTTTATTGCACGTGTGTGTATTTCATTCGGAGGCACTGTCTAAACATAAATTATATGTCTGGTTTTCTTTACGAAGTTCTTGCTTGCATTAATGGTTCGCAGTCTACTCTGACTGTGACACCATTGTTCGCTGAATTTCTGCAAAGTGTGACACGCAGCAACAAATATTAGATGTTAGATTACATTACCATTAACTGAGATACAACATGCAATATGACTGTGCAAGTGCGTCACGATTGTCATTAATGCATTGGTCGGCATGTAGTTACTTGGTGGCAAAGGGTATAAAGACAACTATGACTTCTCTTGCGAGCATCATTTTCCACATTGGGTTGCGTGGAACGTCGGGCAGTACACAGCGACATTATCAATGTATGTATCAAGATATGTGCATCTAGACGCACAACACTGTGCGGAATTTTTGTAATAATAAAATAAAAACGAATTTGCTCTGACCTTTCGAGCAGACTCTTCTTTGTGTTGGCATGGATGGCTTAGATAATTTTTAGAAACACTGCAACTTGGTAGCTCGTTTGTACAACTTTTATGTGTATTCTTGATGAAATCACCTGAAAAACTATTAGATGAATTATTGTTTGGTAAAACCTTAATTGAATTGAAAATGGAAACTCTAAAAACGCACGAATTGAACGGAGCGTAAAACGATTAAGTCCCTATTTGTTGACCATGTCTGAAACCAAAGTGCTTTGTTGACATTGGAATAGGTATTGACATTAACATTGATCAACCATGTCTGAAACCAAAGTGTTTTGTTGACATTGGAATAGGTATTGACATTAGCTTTGATCAATCATGGAATTCGCTTGGTATAAGCAGCTGAAATATGTGTGGAAGCTTGTTTGATAACACCCATAACATTTCAAGATATGTAACACAATAGTGTTTCTCGTGAGATGTGTTAAGATCGAACGATACAAAATCTGTAATTAAGTGTGGCCATGTTGTTTGTTTTAAGACATAGAGACAGTGCCGGATTAGCCTTACTACAAGTGATACATTCGTACCAAGCCACCAATCCACAAAAAGTGGAGTGGACCCACGAAACCAATCACATTCCATATGGCATCAGCTCCGGACTGTTTGTAACACATGTTATCCACAAGGCGTTCATTGGAGTGGACGAGAAAGGCACAGAAGCTGCCGCAGCAACTGTTGCATTGTTGGTACGTGGAACACAAATTCCTCCCTCCCTTCGCAGCAGATCATCCGTTCGTATTCCTGATTCGGGACAAAAAGCGATTCGTGCGACCCCCGCCAGGAGAATAAGAATTGTCACGGACGTCTCGTGAATCTTTTCGAAATCGAACAAACAGCACAACAGCCATCTGGGAGAGTGACGTGTCATACATTATCTGAAGTCCATGGACATTCAAACCAATAACTCTAGTTTATGAATAGTACAGCTGCCTTCCAAATCGGTGGTTGGCGAGATACACTCACATATATTTTTTTTATAAACAATCTAACCTAGGCCACGTGTCGTACAGCCTACTCGCCAAACTACCTCGCCAGCAGAAGAAGAACTACCTTCCAAAATTCACGTCTTGAAATATTGTTGAAACGTCGAAGACAAGTTAATGGCATAGTTGTGTGAGTATGAAAATTGTAAAATTAAACTAAACAGACAAATCAACCCGTTGTAATATTGTAAATATTAGGCCAAATGCAGATTTTGGATTATGTTTGTTTTAATTCTATGCTATAATGTGATATGTGCAAATAAAATATGATGGTTTGCCGTGCTACTCAGTCTTTGTTCGGTTCCGTGTGAATATAGTATTTGTAACAATTCCACTTCTAATTTTACGACTTCCTTTTACCGATGGACTAAGGCACCATACAAATGTCATTATAAGCCAGCTAGAGTATTATGTATGTATGTACACACACACACACACACACACACACACACACACACACACACACACACACACACACACACACACACACACACACACACACACACACACACATATATATATATATGAATGTTACAGTCACCAGACGGCGACACCCGCCCATCCAAAGTTCCGCAGTCCAAAGCCCAGAAAGCCATAACACCATTTACCTGGCTCCCCAAAATGGCATTGGCATTTTATAGGTCTAAAACAATACGAAAGTTTGGATAAAAGAGGGTCGAGTGATTGAACTGCTTCACTCCTTTTCCAGCAACAGAACCAACTTGTGAATGGAACGAGATGGGTCTAGTTCGCTTCCCTTTTTCGTCCAGCTATGGCAAGCTGAACTGATCGTACTTTATTGTCCTTGCTACTAAACGTTTTCTCAACTCTCGCAAGCTTCCTTTGGTTGCGAGTTAAGTTACTGTCATTGATAATGACAATGTCTCCGATTTGTAGATCACGTTTGCGTTGTACCTACTTTCTTCGCAGTTGAAGAGTTTGCAGGAATTCCTTTTTCCAACGCGTCCAGAACTCATTCGCAAGGTGTTGTACTCGATGATCAGATTCGTAATATGATGCTTTCGCGGAAGAATCATAGGGTGGTTGAAGGATGGGTTGTTTGCAACTCTTCTAATTCATCCACCAACACGCATGATGCCTTGGTCTTCTAGAAATGGGTCGAGTCTGTAGAATGAACTAGTCCCTTTTAGGTATTTGTTACGCTGTCTGGCAGTCGTTCCATCTACACTACTTGACTTCGATTTCAGATAACGAAGGATCTTGATTTCTTCTGGAAAGCATTCTGCTTGAACCTTTCTCACGATCTCAAACTAAGCGTTCTGTAGGGTTGATGTGTCAACAAGCACATGGAGCTGAGTTCTCTTGACAGAGGCGGGACGAGTCTGCTCAATGGCATTCCTCAGCTTCTGTTTCCAAAGTAGCCAAACTGCGATGACACGCTTTGCACGGTGCCAATCTGACACAGAATCGTGATACGCCGGTATTTTAGTCTTTGAAGTCCAATTCCATCATGTTGGCTATTTGAGTTGGGTTAATAACCTCCTTAATATATATATATATATATATATATATATATATATATATATATATATATATGTATATGTATATATATATATATATATATATATATATATATATATATATATATATATATATATATATATATATATATATATATATATATATATATATATATATATGTATGTATATATATATATATATATATATATATATATACATATATGCATATACACATATATATATATATATATATATATATATATATATATATATATATATATATATATATATATATATATATATATATATATATATATATATATATATATATATATATATATGTATATATATATATAGTCTTTGAAATCCAATTCCATCATGTTGGCTATTTGAGTTGGGTTAATAACCTCCTTAATATATATATATATATATATATATATATATATATATATATATATATATATATATATATATATATATATATATATATATATATATATATATATATATGTATTTATTTATATATATATATATATATATATATATATATATATATATATATATATGTATATATATATATATATATATATATATATATATATATATATATATATATATATGTATATATATATATATATATATATATATATATATATATATGTGTATATATATATATATATATATACATATATGCATATACATATATACATATATATATATATATATATATATATATATATATATATATATATATACACATATATATATATGTATATATATATAGTCTTTGAAATCCAATTCCATCATGTTGGCTATTTGAGTTGAGTTCCTTAATATATATATATATATATATGTATATATATATGTATATATATATATATATATATATATATATATATATATATATATATATATATATATATATATATATATATATATATATATATGTATATATATATATATATATATATATATATATACATATATACATATATATATATATATATATATATATATATATATATATATATATATATATATATATATATATAGTCTTTGAAGTCCAATTCCATCATGTTGGCTATTTGAGTTGGATTAATAAGCTCCTTAATATATATATATATATATATATATATATATATATATATATATATATATATATATATATATATATATATATATATATATATATATATATATATATATATATATATATATATATATATATATATATATATATATATATATATATATATGTATATATATATATATATATATATATATATATATATATATATATACATGTATATACATATATATATATATATATATATATATATATATATGTATATATATATGTATATATATATATATATATATATATGTATATATATATATATATATATATATATATATATATATATATATATATATATATATATATATATATATATATATATATATATATATATATATATATATATATATATATATATATATATATATATATATATATATATGCATACACACTCACACATGCTTGTGTGTATGTGCGTTCGTGTGTGTGTGTATGTATGTATGTATGTATGTATGTATGTATGTATGTAAGTATGCTACACCCCTAAATGTTTTGTGTCTCTAGCGTACACTCAGGGATACACCTAAGACACGACGAAAGAGGCACTTTTACTTTTTTATATTCATCCAATGTTCACCCTTTTTACGAACAATCGAATTACCCTTTGTTGTTATCATGCACAATTGTTCCCAACCTTAAGCAAACACTTACGAACAATCGTTCACAACTTCAAAATGTCCATGTTCAATTTCAAGGGTTGGATTCCAAAACGCCATCAGCAGTACAAAGTGTCAATGCAAAGAGGATAGTTTATGTATCCTGAAATGTCGTAAATACTGTAGTATTGGCAGTTACATAATAACTACCTATTTATATAATCCGGATAATGTTTTCGCAAGTACTAGCCTAGTAAGGAAATTTTTAATATATATTATAAATTTGTTTGCTGATGATGAATAATTGTTAATGTTGTATACATCTATATCTTACTGTTAACGGCCAAAGCGTTATAATTCAAGTACACATTTGAGAACAAAATGAATGTAATCATGGGTAGAATGTTGCTATGTTGCTATGTAGTGTATATTACCAGAGAATAAATAGTGTTTCGTATGTATGGCTGTAAATCTAAACCAGTTTCATATGTCATTAAATAGGACTTGTCCAAGTATCACATGTCAAACGATCACAAGATAATATCGAGTTATAATAGAGTTGCAAAGCAGCTATACGCAAAGGAATAGCCTCGAGTAACCACTAAATACGTGCAAACAACCGCTTCAGTGACACTATCCACTGTGTTAAACAGAAAATCGTCGGCAACTCCAAACTCAAAACCAAAATCTGATTGGGCGCCTCTTAGCCATTCCACAGCCAGGGGCGCTGGCTGTATAAAGCCTATTGTGGAAAAGGTTAATGTTGTGATAACTATCAGGGAAACTCTGACTAAGAGAGTCTCTCTCGATGAACATGGAAATATTATAATAGCTATCAGAGGAGGAATGTTACCATTAACATAATGATTATGAGATATATATATATATATATATATATATATATATATATATATATATATATATATATATATATATATATATATATATATATATATATATATATATGAGATATATATATATATATGTATATATATATATATATATATATATATATATATATATATATATGTATATATATGACATAATGGCCCCACATACGTGTCTGTCCAGAGTACATGTGTCTGGTATGCTCACGTCAGTGTTGTTTGTCACCGAGGAGTTGGAGCGTGTCGTGCCTGCATGAATCATTTAACAAGATTTAACAAGATTGCCATCTCAAACAACAAGTTCCAGATGGCAAGTGGACAATGAAGCCATTGGCTTATCGAGAGTCCAACAATTTTCTCATCTATGTGTAGCCCGCCCTTATCAGATATTTGTCAATTCTATTTTTAAACATATTCACACTACTAGCATTAACACAATCATTTGGCAGTTTGTTCCATTCATTTATCACCCTCTGTGAGAATGAGTACTTTCTCATGTCCAACCTACACTGCTCCTTAACTAATGCTGCTTTGTGTCCTCTGGTTCTACTGCCTTCTTTAAGTTTGAAGAACATATTCCTATCAACATCCTCATAACCGTTCACTATTTTAAACACTTCTATTTGGTCTCCTCTTAGTCTCCTGGTCTCTAGTGTTGTCAAACCACATTGTAATAAGCGACTTTCGTAACTAAGGTCTCTTAATTCTGGAATCATCTTAGTTGCTCTTCGTTGTATTCTTTCTAGCTTATCTATGTCTTTTTTACGATATGGCCTCCATGCTTGAATACAATATTCCAAATGTGGTCTAACTATTGCTTTGTACAGGGGTACAATTAGATGTCTCTCCTTATACGTGATAGTTCTCCTAATTAGCCTTAGAATTTGATTTCCTTTCGAAGCAGCAATCCCACATTGCTCTGAAACTTTCATGTCAGCATTAAATGTTACTCCTAAATCCTTTTCTTGTGTGGTTCTACCTAGTACAGTATCCCCCATTTTATATTCCTCGTCCATATTTCCATGTCCTATGTGTATACATTTACACTTCCCAAAATTGAATAACATTTGCCATTTTTCTGACCATTTAACTAATTTTTCTAGATCATCCTGTAAACTTTGTTTATCTGTATCATTAGTAACCTTTCTGAATACTTTTGTGTCATCTGCAAATTTGAGTACTTTGCTAGATATGTCATCCTCCAAATCATTTATATATATTAAAAACAGTATAGGGCCTAACACTGATCCCTGTGGTACCCCACTCAAAACAGATTTCCAGTTTGAAATCTTACCATCTACTATTACTCTCTGTCTTCTGTGTGTAAGCCACTTTTCTATCCAGTTGATTACATCATTGCCTATACCATGGGCTTTTAGTTTAAGTAACAATATTTGATGTGGCACTTTATCGAAAGCTTTCTGAAAATCTAAGTAGACAACATCCACTGGTGACCCGTGATCTACCCACTTTGTAATTTCTTCTAAAAAACATAAGAGATGGTTAGACATGACCTTGCTTTTAGGAATCCATGTTGAGATGCATTTATTAATTTATGTTTTATGAGGAATTCCACCATGTGGTCTCTAATTAATGTTTCGAGTAATTTACATACAACTGATGTTAAACTCACTGGTCTCTAATTTTCTGGCTTCTTCCTCGATCCCTTCTTAAACAGCGGCGTAATATTTGCTTCTTTCCATTCTGAAAGAACTATTCCTTCTTCTAGTGACAAGTTAAATAAGTTTGCAAGTGGTATACTAATTTGATCAACAATTTCCTTTAGCAGTTTTGGTAGTATCCCATCAACTCCAGGTGATTTATTATCTTTCATCTTTTTAAGTTTCTTTGCTATCATTTCAGGAGTTACAAATAACTGCCCTGAATGTTCTGATGTATTGCCCTCAAATTTAGTCAATGGAACTGGAAGTGAGCTGATATCTTCTGTGGTAAAAACTGAGCTGAAATACTCATTCAGGACCTCTGCCATTTGGAACCCATCTGAAATTATGTTTTCACTGTTGTTTTCCAGTGGTCCAACCTTATCTCGAACTTTCTGTTTACTCCTTACATAAGCATAGAAACTCTTGCTGTCATTTTTTATATTACCTGCCAATTTTTTTTCAAAGGTTCTTTTAGATTTTCTAATTTCAGTTGTAGCTAATGGCATAAGTTTCTCAATAATGCCCTCAATCTCATATTTTAAACAAGTCCAGCATTCTGTTGCTGTCTTGTTCTTCAGCAAGTTATTCCAATCTATATTTGCTAGATATGTTCTCATCACTTTATATTTGCCTTTGTTGAAGTTCCTCCTCCATTGTTTTTTATATGTATTCCCTGTTTTTACTTTTATATTAAAATGGATTTGGTTATGGTCACTTGAACCCAAAGGTTCGTGTACTTTAACATTGTCAACTAATTCATTTTGAGAAGACAAAATTAAATCTAACACATTCCCACCTCTGGTTGGTTCCACGACATGTTGAGTAAGGAAACAATCCTGTGTTAGAAGTAGAAACTGATGGTCGTCACCTCCAGCACTCTCTGATGATTCCCATTGTATATGGCCATGGTTAAAATCACCCATTATAACACATTCTCCCTTGCTCACCTCCCTTATCGCCTTTTGTAATTTTACATCTTCCTCTTGTCCTTTGTTAGGACTACGATAAACTACTCCTATTGTTAATGTTGAGTTCCTGGTAACTATGTTACACCAAATTGCTTCCACATTATCTGCTTCACTGTTCATTGTAATTTCATATGCTTGGATAGATTCTTTAATATACAAAATTACTCCACCTTCCCTTCTTTCTCGTCTATCCTTCATAAACATTACATAGCCTGTCAGTGCTAACTCAGCATCTACTATATCTTCATTTGCCCATGATTCTGTGATGCCTATTACATGAGGATCAATATCTGCTACCATAATGTCTAACTCACTTTTTTTATTTACTATGCTCCTGGCATTTAAGCATACACATTTAAGTTCATTGTCTGAAATTATTGGTGAACATTTCTTTGGATGTGTATTTGTAGTAGTACTCCTTTGAGTTTTCTCTGTCAGTTCCCCCTGCGCCACCTCTTCCCACAAAGTTTAACCACATGTCTACGAAGCCTACTCCCTCCTCCATACATACCTTCTGTACCTGTGTGTTGATCGCCATCCTTCTACAGTTCCTATATTCCTCACCCCTGCCTCCCATTATTGGTAATACCCGACAATACGATCTGCCCAACTCATGCCTCTTTAAGTGTCTTGATCAACCTCCTGTACTTACCAATGATGGCTGATGTTCCCTCCTTATCTGCATTGTTCGTTCCCACATGCACGAGAACAGCACCTCCCGTGCCACCACCCATGACCTGTCCTGCCTTCTCTGCTATATCCTCTACTTTTGCCCCTGGTAGGCATACTGTTATGTCATCTCCTCTATTTACAATTTTATCCACTTTCCTAATGATGGAATCCCCCATAAATACCCGGGCTTTCCTCGCTTTCCCCTGTGATACTATATCAGCAAAGCTCCTTTCCTGTTGCACACTACTAGTATGCCCCCTTTCTCTCATATCATCAACCTTTACTGTCTTACCACCTGGCAATCTCTCTCCACTCACCCGCTTACCTCTCTTTTGTTGCATTCTCTGCCTTCTCTCATCTTTCTTCTTCTTACCAGCTTTCTCCCTCACATTGCCACTGTTCTCCTTGTTCTCCTCGGTCTCACCACCTCTGCTCTCCTCGGTCTCACCACCTCTGCTCTCATCATTCTCACCACCTCTGCTCACTTCTGTCTCACCCTGCCCTGTCATCATCAAAATCATACGCCTTAGCTCAATCACCTGCTCCTGCAGATATTTCACTGTAGTACACCCCCTACACACGAAATGGAAATCATCCGCCTGCACCTCCGCCCACGAATTTACACACCCGGACTTTGCAAAGTCTATCCAGCTGTCGCAGCTAGAACATATGAAATTACGTTTTGCCTTTACTTGGCGTTTGCACGGCGCCATGTTAGAAATTAAATTTGTATTTGTTTATAATCCGTTTATAATCAATTTATACTAGGTAGTCTTCACAAAGACTGGTTTTGTGTTGTAATACACACTTTATAGTATGTTACTTATGTCTTAATTAAATTTACAGCTACTGCCTTGCAACTTACTTTCTATGTAACAGCTGACTAACAAAACGTAATATCGCTCGCGCTAACGAAATTTCAGTGACCTTATTTAAATAACACTGAATTACTGCCTACGGCTAACTTTTAACAATAAATGTTGCTAAAACAAAATATTCAGGTTTTCAATATTTAATATGTACTAAATTATTTACAATAATATTATGTCTCGTATTATGTACCCAATCAACTGAAAACAACAACCCTTAATTATCGCTCGCGCTACCGCGTCCTCGGAGACCTACGATATAAACTACCCTAAATTACTCCTATAGCTAAATTTTAACAGCAACTATTGACTAAACAAGGACTCTTGCAAGTTTATGATTAATATACACGCAATAATAATACTTATCCGATCAATATTCTACGCTTTAGACAAATATAAAATCCACCAAATTCAATCCCGTGTTCTCCTCAAGATTTCCCAAGATGCAATTTGAATCAGGCAGTACTGTCGCGGCACGAAAGACAAATTTCACAACGGAAGTACATTTACTACGTAACCGCTGTCGTGCAAGAGATGTCTGCACCAGGCAGTACCAGGGTTTCGTATTCTTAATCATTTCACATTTTACAAATAACCGCCCTCGTGTGATGCGCGATGTTTGCCCCAAGCAGTACCACGCTATTAAATGCCATATTTCAAAAGTTTTCGCTCTCTTTGATGCGATGTCTGAATCAGACAGTATTCAACACCTAAAAATGTTATACTTTATACATATCTGCTCTCCTGTGTGCAAAATATGCTTTTGTCTCATTGGAGCCTTTGGTTTATACATGTGCCATATGAATAACTAGCAGAGTTGCCGGGCGATGCACGAGAGAAAACGCAAGAGTTTATGAATCTTTGCACTCCTCATTCAAGTTTTGGTACTGTAACTGCCGTTTGCACGAAAGGTTCGGAAGACGTTTGACATAGATCACGAAACAATGGTTGAAACATGCAAAGCGTTTCAAACAAATGTACCTATTTATTGTTTTCAGTTAATTTACGTCAAACGTCCACTTTAGTTCCTCCGACGTAATGCCCCACTCTTTGGGGATATTTTTTATTTATTTCATGAAAGCTGATCGGTCTTCTTAAGTTGCACGGCCATTGATTCAGTTCGTTTCTGGGTAGAAATAACATCTCACCACACAGCTGCTGTGGCAATGCCAACCTCAAACACTGCTGCCAGTAAGATGTCTTTCCTACCGACCGCCTCAGGAATGAGCTACCAGAGGAAATAGTCATCACAAGTCTCTTTACAAATCATCGATCATGGATGTTGCATAATGAAACGCGCACCACTACTGTTAGCGTGTTGCGTGGTAAAGAAGATACGTGTTAATCGCTAGGTGGCGTTGCAGCAAAATGCATCTTGTTAAAAGCTTCTCTGAGTTTGAATGTCATTCAACACTTGCCCTAAAAAGACAATGTCATTGAACTACTTGCTCTAAAAAGACAAGTTGGTGTTCTCACATGTTCCACTCGCTATTCCATGGAGATTCACGAGATTCTCAAAATCTACGTAGTACCATGATACCCCCTTCTCTAGCATCAACAACTCCACACACAGCTGCAATTTGGCAATTTCACAGTTGGCCATAAAAAAGTATTTTCTACCGACCAATTCCCACATGAAATTGTCACCAGTGAGAGAGAACATTTTAAGAAAGGAGTCAACGTCTTCCTTGGTGTCAGCGCTCATCCACAGAGTAGAGAGAGACGGCTGCTAACACGACCCACATAGAACATAATTTTACTCAGCACCATTATACCTCCTCCGCCCGTAGTGTTAATATGTATAAAAATAAAATTTACAGATATATGACATGGGTGGGTTATACACAGAGGATACGTTTTTTGCACTCTCGATGGGCACATGGCTTCCTTGTCCACTTGCCATTTGGAACTTGACGTTTTTTATGGCAATCTTGTTAAATCTTGTTCAATATTGTTCAGCTTTACATAACACAGATCATAAACCTATTAAAAGCATCACAGCTGTTTTACGTAGTACTGTCACTAATTCGTCCAACGGACCAATTTTACATCAAATTATTCGGCTAAAAGTAGTCCCCACGTGCCAAATTTGGTAAGGTGTGTCGCATTTACTTTTTGTGTGTGGTAAACAGTTGTATAATAATAATTAACATATATGGCGCCCACATCCTCAGGAACCTGAGCTCAGACGCACAACAAAATAGGGAAGGCAAAAGTCATATGGAAAAGTCAATATTAGAACGAGGGACAACCGAAGATTTATTGTGCAATTTGGAATAATAGATCTTGAGTTTTTTCGGAAGATAGTTATGGTTTCAGATGTTTTCAAAGCACACTATCATAATCCTTCACTTTGCTGCATATGTAACCATTTTGACCACCAAAAACGGTCCGATTGGTCAGTTTTGGCCACCAAAATTTATTCCCCGGAACAATTTTGGTAGGGATCACGTGACAATACCAAATTGTGTAGTCAGTGGTGGAATTATGTAAACGTGAATCGATTGCATCGAGGTTGAACAATTCGAAAAATGCTACGATTTTACCTAAGGATAAGATAAACAATATATATGAAACGCATCGATAAGAATCGTACCTAGAAAATTATTGAAAAATATCGTTTGTTGACATGAGTAATACATTAAAGCTGACTGTCAAATCAGAATAGATATTCCACAGCATGAACTACTATAATATAGTATTACAGCAGTGAACTGTTTCTCAAGCGGTTTTTGTTTTGTTATACGAACGCAGCCACGCGGAGCCACTGGCTTCTTCTGGGAGCTTTTTCTTCAAAGTGACGTCATCGTACCAAGAGCAGCGGTTGGCCAAAGCAAACGGCAACTTCGCCTTCTGTCTGTACAGAAAGGTCACTGAAGGCGCTAAAGTGAATAATGTTTTCTTCTATCCATTCAGGTAAGACAATTTTATTTGATTACGACATTTCTGTTTTTTTTTAAATGACATTCAATTCTTAGGAACAGGGTTGAAAAAAAAAGTTGTTTCCCCTTGATGGGTGATTCCGGGGCAACCGCCCACCCCAGACACGGCAGCAACGTAATTTTTAGATGTCGAAGGGTGGTCCCTTCAGTCCATGGGGTCAAACCTTTGGCGTCGTTTACATTAATAAAAACTCTCGGTTCCCACCATAACCAGGCACCTGGCGTAAAAACACAAACAAAAGCCTTCCTGTGATCGTTATCTAAATATCACAACTCGGCGGCGGCGGCGGAGATGTAGTAGTAGTAAGTCAGCCAACTTGTGTCTTGTGAGACAATGTTTATCTTAACTGTCTTCTTAGCTGCTGATGATAAATTGTCAGTATGTCGTCTTGCACGATGAATCTCTCGGTTAGCCCGATATGATTCGATGTCCACAGCAGAACCGCCAGTTATTCTGGCTCGCCAGGTAGACCAGTCTTCGGCAACAGTCAGCCAGTGCAACGTGTCAGTGCCAGTGTCAGTCTATTTTGATCCTTATGCTATTTTGATCCTTAGATTGCAATTTAAGTCTGCCTACTGGACATATGCCTTCCGTCAAATATCCATAGAGGGTGATCTTTGAGAGGCGGTCACAGGACGTCCAGTGGCGTACCTAGGTGCGGGGGGGGTAATTTTTTGGTCAGTGCAGGACAATGGTTCGATGAAGCGCGCAGGTACCATTCATTCGTCAACTCTGTGCAACGTTTTCTTGGAGGGTTGCCAGTTGACGAACTCAGATTGTAAGAATCAGGCAAGGCAATTAAGGAGAGATTTCGCTAATACATGTATGCCTACCTACAAAAAGCTGCAATAGTCAATGCGTATGTAGGTTCTCACCCGATATCTGGCGAAGACAACAGAGTTGAGGGGGAAGACCACAGTTGAGAATTGCATTGGTGGTCATGTTAACGTTTTGACTGATTATAAGAAAACGTGACCATCAAACATTCTGAAACTTTTGCACAGCAACTGCCATCTTCTCATTGACATGCTGACTAAGTTTTGTCAAAATCACATACTTCCAGCTCTTTTAAAACGCCCCGACGTGCGATGCCCGTCAATTATGACAAAAATAGCCATGAATTCATGCGCCCACAAGGCCCATAACAAAAAAATTCCTATGAATCCCTCCGCCTGCTAAGCTCTCAAACAAATGCACTATTTCACAGCCAATAGCTTCTACAAACAAACCTTGTAAATAAGCCTGCTCAGTTGCACTTATGTCATATCACATGAATTGTTTAAATTCACATATCGCAATTTAATACACCTTACATTCGTATGAAACAATAAACAGGAACGTCAACAGTGGTCTTCCCCTGAGTGTCAACGGCAGTCAACAGTGGGCCTACCCCGTGATGAATAGCACCCCGTCAGCTGTACGTGCGTCAGAAATGTATATCACGCGCTATCACACAGAGCCCTGTCTGCCCACGGAGACATAGACTCAACTGCACGCGCTATCACACAGAGCCCAGAGACATTGATTGAATAACACGCGCTACCACACAGAGCTCTGTCTGCCCACGGAGACATAGACTCAACTGCACGCGCTATCACACAGAGCCCAGAGACATTGATTGAATAACACGCGCTACCACACAGAGCTCTGTCTGCCCACGGAGACATAGACTCAACTGCACGCGCTATCACACAGAGCCCAGAGACATTGATTGAATATCACGCGCTACCACACAGAGCCGTGTCTGCCCACGGAGACATTGACTGGACTATTGCAGAGGTCTACGTGTTTGTGTGTACAGATGGTGTCATATTTTTTCATATCCTTAGAGACATGAGACAAAGTTGCATGTGTTATTTAGTCATGCGGAGTGCCCTGCCAAGATCCCTGTTCTGAATGGATCCAAATGTGTAGAATAGCTACATTTAATAGAACGAAGTTGAGATCAGTTTAGCTGTTCCCCAATCCTCCACATCGAAGGAATTATGCTCGTGAAACTCGCCGGCTTTTTATGTCACCACTTAGATAAGATCAGTAACCAAATGCATTTAAATTACGTTTTTAAGACTGTTCAACGAAAATAACAGAAACATTTTATGCTTGAACATATCACGTTATATTTATTTAATCAGTCTGATCGTTCGCATGTTCTTGTTATTACATAACGCCATTCGATTCATCTTAGTAAGGAAAGGTGTTCGTTAGTGTTACTCTGGTAGCACATGACGACATATGCGTTACAGTGGGCAACGCAATCGTATTAATGAGACAGTCACGTTACGTTATTATGATTATATGGTCATCTACGACATGACGCTATCGCAGTCAGAATAGGCTATACACGAAACTGGGACGTTGACTACACAGGTATGTTTAGCATTACTCATGAAGAAATTAAATTATGAACACGAAAACACCTTGAACATAGTTTGTGTTCTCTGTGCGGAGATATCGCCGATTAGATTTATCATTTTAGGCTTCTATTCCATAGGTTCATAAACGCTTTTGTTGACACCTACCCATCAAAGTTAGGTTGAGAGTAATTATTTCTTAACTCGTCAAGTGCGTTCGTGTGACTGTCGTCTTCAGACCCCGTTAATGTAATGGGGTCATATGAGAATGCGCTTGCTGCGTGCGTCCACTATATTTATGTCTCATGAAATACACCCATTAAAGAATCACATCTTGTGCGGTAACACCTATACCGTGAAGCACGTCATTCCTGTGGCCAGACTACAGCCATGAATCTGCTCCAGTGCCAGGCGCGTCCATCGCCTTTGTCCTGTCGTGTTCTTCTACGGACACGGCACATGCAAGGGTTTTTGTTGCGAGTAAGAGTATTAAGCTGCCTAACAGATAATGTTTCATGTGTTCCTGAGACATAGGCAGTGGTTGTTTCAGTGTCTCGAATATATTACTGACTTTCCCAAAGGTGTTGTTCCCTAAAACAAGACAGTTTGTACTGATCCACAGAGACGATGGTGAATGTGTGAGCAAATGTAATAATGCTGAACTTGTCATTCACAAAAACAATGTTGAATGTGTCATTTACAGAAACAATATTGGATATGTGTTTCACGGAGACTATGACGAATGCGTGATTCACATAAACAATGCTGAAAATGTGATTCAATGTGACAATGCTGAACGTGTCATTCACAACGAAAATGCTGAACCTGTTATTCACAGACAATGCTGAATGTGTCATTCACATAGACACTGTAGAATATTTAATTCACGGAGACAATGCTGAATGTGTCATTCACAAAAACAAATCAAAGCAGTGCAGCAACCAACGTGGCTCCTCCGACAGAGGGCGCGTGCTGCAGCCTCCGTGGCTCCTCCGACAGAGGGCGCGTGCAGCAACCACCGTGGCTCCTCCGACAGAGGTTGCCAGAATGTGTCATATATTCTGGCATTTGAACGAACAACTGCGTTTATTCAATGTAAATATATACACTCAATGCCGCTTTTTTTACTATATATATACAAATTGTAAATGTATCTCCAAGTACTTTCATGCGGGTACTTCTGACAGATCGGTCGTATTATTGGCAATATATAAATTGAAGATTTTGAAGTATCATTTTGGTTTTATTTACTGTTATTATGAGTTAAGTGAACTAGTTCAATAATGTTTCGTAGATTGCTCAGGAAATCTAGTTCTCGTTGCGTCGTCCAAATCGGCGTGTTCAATGAACGTGATATGTTGGGATGTTTATTTATGCAATGCACATCACGCCATAATAGCAATAAACCACACCTGTTCATCAAAAATCCACGTGTACGTGTGTGTGTGTGTGTGTGTGTGTGTGTGTGTGTGTGTGTGTGTGTGTGTGTGTGTGTGTGTGTGTGTGTGTGTGTGTGCGTGCGTGCGTGAGTGCATGCATGCGTTTGATTTACTTAATGAAGTCATCGATCGTGTTGTACAATACAAAAATATGCCACTCGATATTCATATAAAGGCAAACTCAAATAAAGGTAAACATACACGTTCTTACATAGCCCGGAATCAATTTCTTAGGAACGTCCAAAGCATTATTCAGTTCACCCAATGACATACCTATTCATTCCAACACCAACTCAAATAAAGGTAAACATACACGTTCTTACATAGCCCGGAATCAATTTCTTAGGAACGTCCAAAGCATTATTCAGTTCACCCAATGACATACCTATTCATTCTAACACCAACTCAAATAAAGGTAAACATACACGTTCTTACATAGCCCGGAATCAATTTCTTAGGAACGTCCAAAGCATTATTCAGTTCACCCAATGACATACCTATTCATTCCAACACCAACTCAAATAAAGGTAAACATACACGTTCTTACATAGCCCGGAATCAATTTCTTAGGAACGTCCAAAGCATTATTCAGTTCACCCAATGACATACCTATTCATTCCAACACCAACTCAAATAAAGGTAAACATACACGTTCTTACATAGCCCGGAATCCATTTCTTAGGAAAGTCCAAAGCATTATACAGTTCACCCAATGGCATACCTATTCATTCCAACACCAACTCAAATAAAGGTAAACATACACGTTCTTACATAGCCCGGAATCAATTTCTTAGGAACGTCCAAAGCATTATTCAGTTCACCCAATGGCATACCTATTCATTCCAACACCAACTCAAATAAAGGTAAACATACAAGTTCTTACATAGCCCGGAATCAATTTCTTAGGAACGTCCAAAGCATTATTCAGTTCACCCAATGACATACCTATTCATTCCAACACCAACTCAAATAAAGGTAAACATACACGTTCTTACATAGCCCGGAATCCATTTCTTAGGAAAGTCCAAAGCATTATACAGTTCACCCAATGACATACCTATTCATTCTAACACCAACTCAAATAAAGGTAAACATACACGTTCTTACATAGCCCGGAATCAATTTCTTAGGAACGTCCAAAGCATTATTCCGTTCACCCAATGGCATACCTATTCATTCCAATACCAACTCAACTTATCTGGAAAGCATTACGTCACATCGCAATATCCACCGCTGCAGCCATTACGCAGCCAGGTACACATTTATAGAGCTGAATGACCTGGAACAAGGAGGAGTAACCAAATTGTCCGGATGTCGAAATAACAGCAAGATGATTCGAACCCCAGTCCTTTATATTGAGAGGACGGCATTCTAACCGCTAATATACTGGTGTTAATGCATACAATAAAACACTCATGATATGTATCATGTTTCTGCATGTTGTTCGATCTACACCAGAGGGCACATCTCAACATGACAGCGGCACGAATGTTAAAAGGCACCTTTTTTAAAAGATGGATTCTTTACAACACACGGATACGAGTGAACCAATAATTCAAGTGAAGGAACAATTCCGATGCGTGCGCCCAACTTGTCAAAAGAAAGAAAGCAATTCACCATCATCGGTTTATTATATTATGGGCCACTCTCCAAAATTGTCTGACAGTTCGCTTTGAACTTCCCCTGTCGTACTGCTTCCTTATTTCTAACATAAAATACAAATTATGCAAATCACTGGATTTGGTTCGACGAGTTCTTTCAGGAAATATATACTTTCATGTGGTCAGTTGCCTGACAGCAATCCAACTTACGCAGTAATTTAACACCAAATTCCCTAGATTCGACCTAGTTGGGGAGATGTTTAATGCGGTTGCATGACTGGTGCACAGCCGTCACCGAACTAAGTGGTCACGGCACGATTAACCGATAAGTGGATTAGTGCCTTTTCAGGGCACATCTTCCCAGAATTCAATTCAATTCACTAGTTCATCATGGCGGAAAATAAAACACCGAATCGTAATCGTAAAGACAACTTCGTCCACGACGATATCATTAGTTTAATTCAGTCGTACGCACAAAGTAAGGATAATTGACATGGTCGATTCAAGTCGACGTTAAGTAACCGTGACAAGAAACGTGCATGGGATTTGGTGACAGCGGACGTAAACGCTGTTTCCACGTCCCACCGCAGCGCAGCCGAGCAGAAGAAAAATTAGCAGAAGTTAGCCAGCGAGGCGAGAGCTGATCTTGCACGGCGGAAACAGCCCGGGACTGGAGGATTGCTGCCTCGAAAGGAAAGAACACATACGGTAGTTATTGAAGATGTGTTTGACGATGAATCGGCGCTGAACGATGGCGTTGAAGGCGGCATCGACGAGGGCGACGACGGCCTCTTCGCAACTAGCGAAGCCGAATGTTAGCGAATGTCAGCTGTTTTACATATGCAAAAATTCATAATTTATATGATAATATATTAATGTTTAGACACATTTGTGTGTGCACATAATTCATTTTATGACCTTTCCTGACCCTCGAATGTGCAGATTTGACCCTCGACAAGCGCCACAGTTCTCCTTTGGCTTTGCCATAAATATTGAAATCATAATTAATAGATCTCCAAATAAGATGTCCCATATCTTACGCATAAATTCAAGAAAACGCCATGATGTTAATGACGAAAAGATAAGCACACTTATTTTTACAAATGCAGCAGTGTCGCTGTATCTTTAACGTAGTGTCATCAATGTGTGTGTGCGTGCGTGCGTGCGTGCGTGCGTGCGTGCGTGCGTGCGTGTGTGTGTGCATGTTTCGGTATATTCCTATGCCGTGTTACATAGTGACATAAATAGGATGATAATGTTTCAGAGTCCATGGTGCAACAGAATGGCTCTCATTGAGGTGTGACCTGAGTGAGAACTTCGACGGTAAGATGACATATGTTGTGCATGCAACATTGTTTTCATTTGAGATGTAAAACATATAATTATGAATTCAATCGATGAATAATTGCATACATCTGCGGACCACACGTATATACAATAATGCTTAGATAAAATGCTAACAATTATGAAATATGCATGTGTCAATTAACATGTTGTCTATTGCTTAGCAAAGCAGTAAGCAAATATGAAATGTATCAAAGCATGTTATTGTTGCTTTGAAAATAAAAGCATTTTTATATATGTTTTGTAAATAACTTCAGGGTGTATGTATTGTATAAATGTAATAAATATGTACAACATTTGAACAATTATGCATTTCAGTTAGAAACCAGCAATAATTAGAATACAAAATAGTAGCTTGATACTTGGGTGCGAAGAGGATAAGTAAGGAAACTAATAATTAGAATGTTTCTTCGCAGTCAGAATTCCTTTGACATGCAGCGCTACGTTTATCATAGTACACAATATTTGATGTATTTGCCATTGTTACTGGTCTATTTTAAATTTATATTAATTTCAATTAACACCACATTTGGCACTGCATATGACTTAATGTGACACAGCCGATCATCTAAACTGCAGCAACAACAGTAGCCAAGTTATAAGGAGCAGCACCCCTGTAGAGATTGGGATGGTGTTGACGACGTCGAAGATGACAGTGGACTGGTGGGGGTGAGAGCTTCAACATTCCTGTCGCTAGTCACCACCACCAAGAAGAGAGAGTGTAACCGGTGATGACCTTTACAGTACATAACTGCAAAAAGAGATCGAGCTTAAAGACTGCTGGTGGTGCTTGTGTTCTCCTCGAGGTGGCGATAGTTGGTGGATTAATTTGTTTAGCTCTGCTTGATGAGTACTGTGAGCTTGGCACCGGGCATAGTGGTAGCCTAGTTCCGGGCGTAACGAAAGTGAAACAAGACTGTATTTCCCTTCATATGATTAACTGCTGACTCGAAAGGAAATGTGCAGTGGCACAGAGAGAAAATATTACCTAGTGATCCAACAAAACGAAATGACTGCGACACAGAGATAAAAAAACGAAAGGCAACGACGTTCACTGCTAAGAAGGAGGCGAACAAGCCACAGCAAGAATGAGGCTGTATAGGGAGAGAAAGAAGTTGGCCAAGCATTCAGTTGCAGAGGAAGCCAAGGATGCACAGGCACACGACACATGAAATTCTAGACTACGCAAGGGGACGATGGAAGTGGAACTTCCCGCCCTTCCGAGAGGCGCAGGCCCAGCGAAACGACTGATGAGGTCCCATGCCAGTGTGACAGATCAACATAGTACAAGGTAATTGTAAAATTTTCAGTGATAGTTATTCAAAATTTATTTGATTTTGTCATACATAATATTGTTTTCTTTTGTTAACATTTTGACAGTCTATAAATAATAACTTAATGTAAGCATAACATTCACTCGTCTATAAATTGAACTTAAATATCTGATGCTTTACAATGCCCTCCATACTGCTGCCCAAATGACTCGCACACCTGCCCAGAGCCGATTATTTGTTAACTTCCAGTCCAGGAAACAACGACTAAAATAACCCCAGGGCACAGAAGAACACAGGAAGAATTGCAGGCCACAAAATATGAATGCTCTAATCTCCAACGCCATATATGGCGGTTGAAGAAGCTGATGCAAAACTCTAAGGTGACTATCAATGCCATTGCAAACAAATGCAAGAGTTTGCAACCAAAACAACAATGGAAGCTTTATAACTCCTTGGCACACTCACTGTACATTCCAGTAAGAACAGTTCGTGCTTTGGAGAGGGAAGAAGGCACTAACCCCAGGGAAAAGCCAAAGATCAGGAAATGTCTGGCTCTTGCGGAAATCAAGGTAGCTATTCTTTGATACCTAGATTGCATCGCATGTACAATTTAAGTGTTTCTCCTTTGAAATAGCGCCTAAACACTGATAAGTAGCGAATTTACTCATGGAGGCCATTCTGTCAGTTTTTATTTATGTGCATCTAGACACGAAACGTATGGAGAACATGTGGACGGCAAATTCAGTTGACGTCAGTGCCTATAAGTTACGGAACTAGTGGTATGCAGAGCGAAAAACTTATAGCTGAAACTGTCTGTTGTCACGGTAGAGACGCAAAATGGTAATGCATTGGACTTGTCATTTGCTATGGCGGTCTTTCTTTGATAGTTTTGTTACTGTGTCAAGGTGTTATGTCTTGATGGGCGCACTTGTTTGTAGTGTATGTGATGTGCTGCCAGCCGATCTTAAGCATGCTACTTACAAATCAGTCAACGTGTGCTACGGACTCTGACTAAGGTTTTCTCACACAAACACTCGCACATGCCAACACACCCACACACCCACACCCCACACACCTTCATATCTAGAAACACCTACACACACAAACAAACATTTACACACATATACACACACACACAAACAAACACACAATATATACACACCTCAACACACCAACACACACACACATGTGTACACACACCCACATATCCACACACCAACACATACACACCCACACATACGCACACATACACACCAATGCACTTACATACACATACAAACAGATCCAAACACCAACACACAGACACAGTCACACACACACACACACACACACACACACACACACACACACACACACACACACACACACACACACACACACACACACACACACACACACACACACACACACACACACACACACACACACACACACACACACACACACACACACACACACACACACCCACACACACACACACACACACACACACACACACACACAATATATACACACCTCAACACACCAACACACACATGTGTACACACACACAAACACACACACACACACTCATACGCACTCAGTAACACACCAACGCACACATAGGTACACATACACACACCTCCAGACACAATTACTTTTTCTAATTTTAACCAAGTTAATAACCATAACGTGACAATGTTGTTGTTCGTACTCAACATATTTGTAACAACAAATATACAATTGCAACGTTTCAGCGGACGACTGCTGGAGCAAGTGGCGGAGGTCTCACAAAACGTCCGAGGAACAAGATCGACCCGGTCTTGCAGTCACGAATCAGGAAGAGGAACGGACGATCGGCGACGAAGTGTTTGTGTAAGGGTGGGGGGTACCCATACGTAAGGGTCACCTCGGTGGCTGCAGCAGCTTCTGTACCTCTCTCGTCTACGCCAATGACCGCCTTGTGGATGACTTCATTTACATGCAGGGGTTGTTTTGGGCTAATGCTTCTGAAGTCGGCCGCCTGTTCGAAAGCCAGCTTCATTCCCATCGCCTTCAACGTTTCCGGCACGTTTCTGTCAAATGTAACCTCGAACCGTGGAATCGCCACGGACCTGCTATGGGGACGTAAATGGGCCAACGCTGATGCGATTCTTCTGTACGTCAGCTGGCTCTCCAGCGCCGCTAAACCGTATCTCTTCCTGGGCAGCAGGATGTACATGGCGATTCCGTCTCCAGAGTATGGCATCTTCAGGATCTTACAATCGAGACGGCGGTTGAATGAGTACTTGAATCGGGCGGACTGAATCATCATGTTCACTTGGGTCGTCCGTGAGGGTGATATGTGGAATGTCGCCTTCCTGGTACGATCACGACTGAAAGGACTCTTCCAACGCCCTTTGAAGTAGATCACGTTCACCAATGCCAAGCCAGAACCTTTAATATTAGTGGGATTGATGATGTTCGTTATTGTACCGTTGGTCCTATACTTGGCCCACTTGTTGAGGTATTGTGCGGACTTTGCTGTCTTGTGAAAATCTAGAGTTTTGAAGCCAGCGGAGTAATAATTGGCTAGGAGACTCCGATACGACGGGCGCATGCAGAACCCTTTGTCCACGAACACGACGTTAGCTGACGCGAAGGTGTATTGGCCTTTGGCGGCCTTCATTGAACCCAGGGTAGCAGAAAAGGCTTTGGGAACTGTAGACTTCAGTGGGCCGAATCCGAGCACTTGACGCATCTCTTTGGCTGTCTTGCCGCGGGACCCGGCGTACGTCATCGCAAGAACCGTCGATAAACTGGAATAACAACAACGAACATTAACTTTTTTTGCTATAATCAACGCAGATACTGTTTTTTATATCTAATGACAGGGATCACAAAAACAATGATGGTGATTTGTATTTTAAACTTCTCTCGCCGACGTACAATTTTCGAAAGGTATGTTGCTGATTCGTCTAGACAATCATCCAACAAGTCATTTCCCCATAACATACTAGCGTCTGCTTCAAAGACAACCAAACAAGTCCTTGAAACGTACACTATCACTCAATATCACCCCTCTAATATCTTAGCTATTTGTGAAATGATCGCCTCCGGCAGTCGGAATATATGATGAGTTATACGACACATGATATTCTAAGCAGAGTTGTTTGATTGAAATCATTTGAATTAAATCATTCGAAAAATGTATTTTATATGAATAGGACACCAAGAAGAGTCATGTTTTTACATGATTCTCGAAAAGTGTGCTAATTCTCTAATTAATTTTCATCTAAGGATATTTATGTGTTTCATCGTCCGCAATACTAGGTGTTAGCTATTGCAGAAAGGATATTCCATACTGTCGGGGTTCAGTGCGTTATAGTGTTATTTCGCAGTAATTGTATTTATATATTTCGCATCCAAGTGAAATGTCTCACCTGAATGGAGAGAAGAACACATTCTCCCGGTCAGCGCCTTCAATTACCTTCTTGTACTGACAGAAGGCGAAGTTGCCATTGGCTCTGGCCAGCGTCCCCACTCTGTACGGTGACGTCACATCAATGGCGTCAAGAAGAAGAACCAATCCCAGAAGAAACCAATGGTTCCGCATGGCTGCGTTCGTGTGGATGTTATAAAATAAAAACAGCTTCAGATTCGATTCACTGTCGTACTGCTATATTTACATTTGATGGTATCAGAGAGCTATTTTAATTTGACAATCATAAGCCATTTGTTTTGCATCTCAACCGCAACTTCATAATAGTTTTATTGTTGCGGTTCCTGATTATACATTCGTTATATAGCGCTTGTCTTATCCTTAGGACTTCACATATTGTCTTATCCTGATGACTTCACACATTGTCTTATCCTTAGGACTTCACACATCGTCTTATCCTTAGGACTTCACATATTTTCTTATCCATAGGACTTCACATATTGTCTTATCCTTAGGACTTCACACATTGTCTTATCTTTAGGACTTCACACACTGTCTTATCATTAGGACTTCACACACTGTCTTATCATTAGGACTTCACACACTGTCTTATCATTAGGACTTCACACACTGTCTTATCATTAGGACTTCACATATTTTCTTATATTTACAACTTCACATATTTTCTTATCCTTAGGATTTCACATATTGTCTTATCCTTAGGACTTCACATATTTTCTTATCCATAGGACTTCACATATTGTCTTATCCTTAGGACTTCACACATTGTCTTATCGTTAGGACTTCACATATTTTCTTATATTTACAACTTCACATATTGTCTTATCCTTAGGACTCCCCTTGCAGACAGTTTCATTCCAACATCGTCACAATGTTCTTGGAACTGTTCAGCATCGCTACAATCGGTTCACGTTCACATAGTTCCACCACTGTCGATGCAGCGTAGTGCTCCGTTAAACAGATAGACGAGCTTAGGGTAATATGCAGTGAACGGTATGGTGTCTCAAATGCTGGTCCTGGCGTTTTAGTCTATCCCTGTGCTAACGTTGCCAAGCCTATGTACATGTGCTTTGCAAGGATGAAGAAGGTTTGCATATAACTAGCAACATTTTCGTTTGTTTTCTCTGTAGTACATTTAATCAATTTGCACCATTGGATTTCAACACCAAATTGCCGGTGACACATAATCCTGTTAATGTTTCATAACTGGTGTACACTGATGCTAAGAAACAACCATACCTGTTCGAAGTGGAATTCTTCGGTCTTTCTTGCCTAATGTTCGTTGTACCTGCGACGGAAATGAGGTCTCTGACGAAGTGGCCGACGTTATGTCGTTCCTCGTGCTGCACTCGGTTGATATCCGTCGAAATGACAATGGCGACAATGAACTTTACATCGACGGCAGTTTTGAAAAAAAAGATAGCAAGGTGTTTCAGACTGACGACATACACACATCGTACTCGGTTAAAAAAAATAGTTTTTGCATAAATTTAGATGCCAACATGCTTTTTTCAAATCGCGCCATTGGATCATAAAACAAATTACCATACACTTGGGTGTCGTTTACTTCTAAAGTTTGCTCAAACTATTCTACATACGAAGATACTTTAATAAATGTCCTACTTGTGTGAATTCATTAGATCATTAGTAAAACATTTTACTATCTGCTTCATGTGTGCAACTTTAGTGTGCCATATGGGCCAGTTTCGTTAATTAAAGTTATTTATTCATTCAATCGTATCCTCTAGCGAGGTAGTTAGCATAACTGACTGGTCCGCGTCATGGACCCTTCTGGGTTGGCTCATGACAGCACAATAAATGTTT
>BSQZ01000002.1:1665000-1845000 GCA_033239005.1 Lamellibrachia satsuma | reverse complement strand
ACGCATGTATTTCTTCGTTTCGCCAGCGTGAGACATGGTTCCTCTTTTCAGCCACCATGCTGCAAAGGACTATAAGCACAAGCTAGTAACCTTACAACTAGAAACAAGAGTTTGATCGTGTCCCTTTGCCCGACGCCCTCGAGAGTCAGTTTTGTCTCACCGTAAAAGCAAGATCTCGTTTGTTTGTAGAGTGCTGGTTTTATTTGATAGGTGTTCGAGATCATTACGCCAGTGACGAATACTGGACGGCGATATCCATACAGTAAACAGCATTGTATTTAACAAATGTTCTGCATGCGGTAAGGCCATTCGTAGTATTTGGTGTTGATGTGTGTATGTATGTATGTATGTATGTATGTATGTATGTATCTATAGCATGTTGACATTTCACTAAAATGTTGGTAGCTTTGTGTATATATATATATATATATATATATATATATATATATATATATATATATATATATATATATATATATATATATATATATATATATAAATGTATATATATATATATATATATATAATTTATATTTATATATATATATATATATATATATATATATATTGTATATATATATATATATATATAATATATATATATATATATATATATATATATATATATATATATATATATATATATATATATATATATAAACAACATTGTATTTTTCAAATGTTCTGCATGCGGTAAGGCAATTCGTAGTATATGGTGTTGATGTGTGTGTATATATAATATATATATATATTGTTGGTCGCTGTTAAAATTCTTTAGTCCTCAACTCGGCCAAATCCGCCCGCAGACTGACGATTCAATGCCGCCAAAACGTCCAATACATTAGCGCTCTGGTGGATAGTTTAGACATGCTGATATGCGAAAGGAAGCACTCACATTTTATCAGGCGTGCTATATACCTATGTGTAGCAGTCGAGGCTGTTTGTCCGGAGTCAGATATGGTTAACACTAGGTTCTCAGTTGTGACACTGGCTACGATATCTTTCTTTATATTTCCTGGCAGCCAATCAGCGGCCGCTCACCAACAGTGCTACCGACTGGTGGCCACCATATTCTTTCCCCCTTGTGACATTTGGGTGCCCACCATATCCCCTTTTTTAATCCTTATTTTAATTTTTTTATGTACTTAGCCAAAATTTACTCAAACAACAAGACAAAAATTCAACTCTACTAAAGGTGGATTAAACTAACTTTTCCACACACAAAAAAAATTAACTGTAATAACTGCTGCCTCGTGAGCAGGCAATGTTGCTGTCGTGGACCGACAGCATGACATAGACATAGCAAGAGTTTGATTGTGCGCATTGAGGGTCGTTACTCGGAAGACAACCCAACATGGCAGATTACGGTCCTCCGCAATCATTAGCTCACTGGGATGTCCACATGCCATTCCGTGAGGTGGCAGTAGTGGTGAGTCTGTCTCCAGCACTAAGGGTTTAGCCTCCTGTTACGTTTCCCATTGGCGATTAACGTTTTGCCAGATTATAAAAAAAATGGGACCATTAAAAATTCTGAAACGTGTTTCCTGCCGTTGCCATCATCTCATTGACATGCTGATCGAGTTTAGTCAAAGTCTCGTACTTGTGACTCATTTAAAATGTTTACCAATATCAGCATGAATTACTACGCACACGAGCCTCGTTGCGGAAAAATTGCAAAAAATCCTTCCGCCTATTGAAATCATCTAAAAATCTACAGTTAAATTGCCAACATGTTCTACCAGCAAACTTGCCAATGTGCCTGGCTCAAGTGCAGTTATGTCAGTTGATATGACTTTTTTAAATAACACATCTAAAATTACTGTGCTCTACATGAAGTCTAACTGAAGCATGATTCCCTGTAACACACCAGGAAGTCTAACTGAGTCATGATCCCCTGTAACACACCAGGAAGTCTAACTGAGGCATGATCCCTAAACTGAACACGTGAATATGACGTGCCATCTCACCAAACCCTGCTGCCATCACCTACTTGTGGGTAAATCCTATCCTACACGGTATTGGAGAATTCCCCAACCCCGTGCTGGTAGTCCAGGAGACTGCCAGTGTAGCAGTGGACGTGAATCCACTGGTTGGGGGCGTGTTGTCCCCCGGTATGGCTGCTGCCTTGCGCATGACGTCTGACATGGAAAGTGGATTGCTCTCACGCAGGTGAAGCACAGGTGGCTTCCTCAACTTGTGGGCCAGTGTAACTTGCTGTTGAAACAGCTGTCGTTGACAAGGCAGCGAGTGGGGAGGCTCTGTATAGTCGAGGCCACATTCCCCTATCGCACAGCAGTCACGACTGCGTATACTGGCCTCTAGCGTGCTCCAGGCTCCTTCTGTGAATGACTTAGCCAGTCGGGGGTGTGCACCATAGATGGTTTTAACCACCACTGTCCGATGGTTGACACTAATACTCTTGACTGACCGGGTCCAATCTCCGGGAAACACGTGGTTCTCCACGATGGCCGCTATGTCAATGGAGAGGGAGTATCTCTCCTCACTGTCTCGTTGATAGGACGCACAAGATGCCTCCTATGCATGCATGGATGGGATTCTCCTCGAAATCAAAGGGAAACGACCATGCTCTCATCTACGGAGTGTTGTTACATGTGGGCCACCAGTGACCCCCTCCCTCCCGAAATGTTGCTTACACAGCCAGCAAGCAGTGTCGGGGTGGAAACTCCATGGTAAGTGGAGCCCCTTCACATGCTGCCTCAGAGTAGTAGTGGTCTAACCACACAAGGTACAGGTTCGCCTTCCACTACGCATTCTCCTCCTTTTAGCAGGTGGTGAAGTACTCCTGTCCGATTGACGGACCTGTTGTGGACGATGCAACATCTCTGTCACATAAAACGTAGGCCTAATAGATAATATATTAAACAATTCTATTAATAATAATATTAAACATAAAAGTGTATTCCCAAACATTCGTTATATTCTACGACAATGTTACGGATCCGAGCACCGGCAGATGCTGTAACAGCCAGTTTTATAGGTCACAGCCCTAACCCTAACGTAAGCCTAAGCCTAACCGTAATTACTCCTCTTAACATATAATCACCTTTCACCTAGGCATTGTCCAGCCACTGCATGATGTAGCCCTCCGCAAGACCTTGCCACCTTTATCTATGTTTGTCTTTTCTTGTCTAAAGTGCATCTATACTATTCATTGCATCATCACATCAATGCCAAGGCCAATGGCAATGCCATGGGCAATGCCACCATCGTCTCGTCGGTCTACTTGTTGCTTTTTTTTCTGCGTTGCCATTCAGTTGTTCTGATGATTCATCTGTTGTCCTGTAATATCGCTATGCGGCCTTTTAATCTCCACTCTGTTTTTATGATATATTTTATTATTTATATCTTTCTTTTATTCTCCTTCTGATTATAACAACATGATTATCGGGGAGGATAGCCAACAAGCTGGAACAGCCATATTTTTACATGAAAACTCTGGCACTTCCGCTCGGCTACGGAACCGCCGCGAACAAATATTAAAACACAGCTAAACAGTCATAATATAATGATAAATGTGGTACAGTGGCGTGTTTTGGGGGCATTACAATAAAACTAAACATTCATCTCTCTGGTTCGATTACGACTTTGTTTACCTAGTATAAAAAAAAGTATTGGCAATTCCGTTATAATGCCTTTTCATTAATGTTGACGAGCCGTGTTTTCCCGTTTTGACGTTAAAAAAAACTACGTTAGGGACGCTCGATTGTCATTTTCTCGTTTGTTTTTTCGAAATTGTGGTCGCCATTTGAGATGGAACAGCCCTCCCGTTTTTTCATTAAACTTGATAAGCCGTTATATTTATTTGAATTACCGTTCAGTTACGTGTGAAATTTAAGAGTAGCGTGAAGACGCTGCTTGCGTTCGTACGAAAACGAATTATTGGTAAGTACAACTTGCGTCAACATTTATTTCCAGTGGCAGTATCATAACTATGTCTATGACTATGATCAGTTCACCAGTCTGACTTCCATGTTTGTACTTGTGGTGAACCGTCATTTTTGATATATAATTAAATCGTATTTTTTTTCAAAGTAAATGTTCTTATATCGACACCGTACATCGGTTATGCTTATAGCCATATAGGGAACGACAATATACTATGTTAGTTGTAATCTGGTAAACTCACAAGAAAAAAACTCGTTGCACATTATAATTAAGCAACAATTATCATAATAATAACACTAACGATGTCGAGTAACCGGACCAGTTTTCGGATATACAGTTATATTTTCGATGCCACGGAACTGTGTTTATGGCTATGCCTATGCCTATGCCATGGCTATGCCTATGCCTAGGGCCATGGCATGGGCCTGACTATGCATATTATATATTGTACAATTTACTTGCGATAAATGTGCGCATCTAAGTCGATGTCATACGATACTGCTTAATAATCATCAATCATGACGTTTAGTCTTTTTTATTTTGCCAAAAAATTTATTTTATTTGGCATAGCAAATATAAGAATACACAATACAGATTAACAACATTTTATTTTCTATAAATATTTTTGAATCTCTTAGGAAATATTTGATTAACACCACTAATCTCAAAAGCACTTGATGCCATTTTTCCATTACTCGCCATTTTGGATTTTAAAATGGCCGCCCTTTACATATATTTTGTCGCATCAGAACCTCAATGTTGCAACATATATTTTAATAATATATTTATGCACATCCAAATATTTAATTTAACATTTGTTTTAATATATAGGTATGTTTTAGGGTAAGTTATTGCTAGCACTTGCTGAATGGACTGTTGGTTGTTGTGTGGGTAGAAGAAATGCAGTCCGTTGAACAAAATGCATCAGCCCAAGAAAGACGACTTTCGACAACTACAGAAGGCGATCTAGCGGCGTCTGGCGAAGAAAAACTTCAGTCAACAACAGCAACTGAAGATAAACTGTAATTATTTAAATAGTATTGTGAACACATAAAAAAATTACCGACCTAGTTGTACAACGTTTCCCGTCCACGTAAGTTCTATGACGCTACCTTGTATCGTGACGTAAACGTCTGACGTCACCACAAATTGCCTACTGGTATGCTCTACAGTCTACAACAAGAAGTTTTCTTAATGGGCGTCACGTGAATGAATTTCCCATTTGAGTTTCAGTCAATAATACTGGAACCAATGAATAATTCAAGGTTGTTGTGAACGAGGATACCTTTTGTAGTTAATGTACATGTGCTTCATGGTAATTTCATTTATGAGGTCACTATAATAATCGACTTTGTATATGACTATGATAGGGTTACATTTTAAAAGTTTTTATTTAATTCAAATTATTTTTATTTAAAATAATGTTTTATAGTGTTTTATTCGATACCAGTATAATATATTATTTACTTTATTTATATAATTCTTACACATGTAGACTGTCAATGGGTTGGTGCTTATATATGGTTTTCTATAAACATGAGTAATAATCTATTCCTTGCATTGTGCCTCGATTTGATCTTCCTCAAATGGTGCAACGTAACTTAAAATAACAAACTTAAAGAAGGTAGTAGAACCCAACGATACAGATACAAAGCAGCATCGCTTACGGAACAGTGCAGGTTGGATATGAGAACGTATTCATTCTCACAAAGGATGAACACTGGATGGGCCAAATTATTTTAATGACTGTTATTGTTAATTCTAACAGTGCTAATGTATTTAACACATTTATTGGCAGATACATAAATGTAAAAGTTATCTCGCAACCGATTAACTGCTATCAGCGTAAATGTGCTTAAAAATAACTTGACGCGCACGCCCGCACGCACGTAAGCTTACACACAATAGCTTCATTGTCCATTTACCGTCTGGACTTGTTGCTTTTGGTGATAGTTTTGCTAAACATCTCGTGTAGCTGAAATGTCAGAATCTCGGTTGGCAACTTCTATACTATTAACAAACACCGCTTTCCAATGCAGTAGAGTACGTTTTGTCCTCTGATAAGGTTGCTATCACCACTTATAAGGTTGCTATCACCACTTATAAGGTTGCTATCACCACTTTTCAAACGATAATGACCACCCAGTTCGTTTCGAGATATCACTCTTTATTAGATTCCATTACAGGGTATCTTTATATCACTTATATGGCTGTACTTAATTGCAACTGTGGGTAGGGGTAAAAGTAGCCCTTTGGTGTTTTTGTTTTGACCATCGAACTTAAACTGCAGTGTTATAACGAGGAGCTAATCCGCAAAACTCATCAAATGCCAGAAGCACCTGAACCGAGCTAAGAATGGTTTTGTGCTGCCATCTAGTTTTTTTAACAAGATTGCCATCCCAAACAACAAGTTCCAGATGGCAAGTGGACAAGGAAGCCATTAGCTTATCGAGAGTCCAACAGTTTTATCATCTATGTGTAGCCGGCCCTTATCATATATCTGTCAATTCTATTTTTAAACATATTCACACTACTAGCATTAACACAATCATTTGGCAGTTTGTTCCACTCATTTATCACCCTCTGTGAGAAAGAGTACTTTCTCATGTCCAACCTACACTGTTCCTTAACTAATGCTACTTTATGACCTCTGGTTCTACTGCCTTCTTTAAGTTTGAAGAACATATTCCTATCAAGTCCTTTTCTTGTGTGGTTCTACCTAGTACAGCATCTCCCATTTTATATTCTTCGTCCATGTTAGTTGATAATGGTGGATGTAAAAGTGTTTGCTGGAAAACGCGTTATGGGGCATTCCATGCCAAATCAATAAAAATTGACATGACCACTTTCAATGTTGTTGAAATGTTGTGTTTTGGTTTATGTTCATGATCAGTGTGACCTTCCTTTCCAAATATAGAGGTCATCAAAGTTTGACCCGAATTTGACTACCTTACGACCTTCCAGGTGTTATAACTCCTCTCCTAGGTAACCTACATATGTGATGTTGGTGTCATTTTAAAGCTCTGATAAATGTGTATCTGTGTAGACAATAAAGCACAAATAAGAATGTTAAAAACATGGTTTTTTTATATATTTGACCTGACCTAGCAAATATAATGTAACCTCAGATTTTGTTGATTTTTGTATATGTCGAAGCATACATATTTGGCAATAATCATTGAAAGTTTGATCATGCGCATTTCAATACTTTAGGAGTTATAACATATTTAATGCACCATCATCTCACCTCACTCTAGTCATGTGGTAAGAACTAGACGAGTCACATGATCTGTTGGTATGCAAATGGGGGCTACCTGCCTAGACTGTGCTGTGTTTTGTTCTCTGCCAATAAAGTAATTATCTGTATATGTTTGTATACTTAATATTTGTATAAATAGTATGATGACCTGTAGGTAGCAGAGACGTCAAAATAACATTTTATATACCTGATTTTTATAGTAAATCACATGTACATGATACCTCATTGGACTGCCTCCTCCAGAAATACAATCAGTGTCCAAGTGTTGAGATATTTCAAGAACTGCTGCTCAATGCTCAATGCATTTGACGAAAAAATTACCACAACAGACAGATCAACGTTAGAAACCATCCATCAGTCAGTTGATGAGTTTAGTAAAGTTTCACTGAACATCTCCAAAATATCATCCTTCATGATTTCATTGAGAAAGTACAAACATCATACTATCAAGACCTGTGAGACAACATGCTGAGTGAATAGGAGGTACTTGTTGTGGGTGATTTTGCAGAGAACTTCACTTTTGTAATGCAAGTTGAAGTCCAGTCATATCACTGGAACAATGCTCAAGCTACCATCCACCCATTTGTTTGTTACTGGTTGGAGAACGGTGTGTCAAAGCATGTGTCATGTGTTGCTGTCTCTGCTGACACATGACACCATTACAGTCCATGTGTTTAAACAACATCTTCTGTTCCTCGAGGAGATGTTCTGAGAGAAGCCAAAGAAAGTGTTCTATTTCTCATATGGTTGGTTGTGCAGGTCAATACAAGAACTGTAAGAACTTCATGAACTTGTGCCACCTTTCTGTGGACTTTGGATTTGAAGCTGAATGGCATTTTTGCCACTTCACACGGCAAGGGGGATTACTAAAGAGTATGGCAACAAAGGATATTCTACAGAGGCCTTATTAAAATCAGATCCAGACACCTCACCAGCTCTACGAGTTTGCAAAGCAAAATGTTCCCTCCTTAAATGTTGAATACTTCACTGTCGGAGATTGGGAAGCTGAGGGAAACTGCGTGAGAGCCGCTTTGCAAAGGTGCGGACAGTGCCAGGGACCTGACAGTTGCATTGCTTCCGTCGTGTGTCATTGTTTAAAGAGAAAGTGAGTCAATTCTCGACAAGTACACAAACCCGACAAGAAAGCGTGAGAGCTGAAGAACTTGTCATCAGGTTTGAAGAGGTGAAAGGTTACGTCACAGTTCAGTATGGGTGGTGGTGGCTTGGAATGGTCACGTCCCTGGATCAGAGAGAAAGAGAGGTGGCTGTTAACTTTTTCAATCCTAGCGGACCAGCCAGATCATTCATTACCCCGAGCGACCTGATAACCTTGTGGTAGGCATGGGGGACATCCTAACCACTGCTCACCCTACCACAGCAACTGGAAGAACATAATACCTTGAAGAAAGAGCACATGGCACAAATGTCTAATGCACTGGAGGAATAGCTTCAACAGTAGAACAGAGAAACCACACATTCATTATATATGTGAAAAGATGAGATAATAAATTCGTAATAACCCAGGAAAAAAATATCAATTTGTGGTTTTGAACACTGTCACTGAAAAGTGAATTGCGTTCAAAGTATTGGAATGCGCGTGTTCAAATTGTCAACAATTATTGCCATGTGTGTGTGTGCTACATATATAATATATACAAACATCTGAGGTTACATGATTTTTCCAAGGTCAAGTCAAAGGTAAAACTGTGTCTATCTTTGTACGCTATAAAACACGATGTTGCATTTAACATTTTATAACTCCTAAAGTATTGAAATGCGCATGATCAAACTTTCAATGATTACTGCCAAATATGTATGCTTCGACATATAAAAAAAATCAACAAAATCTGAGGTTACATGATTTTTGCTAGGTCAGGTCAAAGGTCAAATATTAAACAAAAAACATGTTTTTCACATTTGTTTTTGGTATTTAATTGTCTGAAAAAAATAGACATTTACTAGAGCTTTAAAATGACACCAGCATCACATCTGTAGGTTACCTAGGAGAGGAATTATAACATCTGGAAGGTCGTGAGGTAGCCCCGGTCGGGTCAAACTTTGATGACCTCTATCTCTGGAAAGGAAGGTCAGATTGAGCTGAAATTTGGTTGTGAACATGTACTCATGAACACAAATGAATACACCAAGTTTCATCAAAATCAAAGATGGTCATGTCAATTCTTGATTGATTTGATATGTAATGCCCCTTATACAACACGCTAGGGGAGCGGTGGGCACCACGTAACAGACCGATTTAAATGTCCACACTACACAAGCCCACATCATAAACCATTTGAAAACTCAATATCTCCTCAAAACGAGGTATGACTTGGAGCTATAAAGTGGAGGGACGATCAAACAAGGTCACAGTCAAATGGTGATTTTTCGAAATTCCGAAAACGTTTGGTTGGATATTTACTTTAACTCTTTATGCATGATATGCCATTTAAACGTTTGATTCTCTTCGTTAAAACGAGGTATGATGTATATATGATGAAGATAACTAGGTGAAAACTGCTGAACGGGACCGGCTTGCCGCATCTCAATCGGATTGAAGCAATACGACCATTGTGATTGGTGGACACCCAGAATTATTTCAGTGAATACGTGGATGACAAAGGTATTTGATCTACAGTGGAAGCAGCCTAAGCATCGGCGGCAACAAGGAAGTCCAACAGTCCAGCATCACCCCAATATTTACCGCACATGTTATTGAAAACAATGCTATTGTAATCGCAATTTAATCTACGCGAATTTCATTGGATGTGGCATTTTACAAAATAAACATTATTATTAATATTATGGTGCAAAAGTGAGTTCAGTAAGAAATGTGTTTAAGAAAAATAAACAGCCATTGTAATTTTATAACATTTGTGGAATTGCACAATTTCGAAAATTCATTTCACAGCGAACTTGTTTAACCTTCGCTCCACGCTTGTTGCACGACTCAACATAATACTCATCTCCACATTAAAAGTACTCAAATTTAGCACTTTTGTGGAATTGCCGCTCGTCTATGCGGTTTTCTATCTATTTCTAAACAAAGTGCAACATAAAACGATCTCATTGTCTCGAAGCACACCAACTGGATGTCATGTTCGGATGTTTTCTGGCTAAACGTCGATATTCATGTTGTAAAAATGTTACTACTTGAGGACTGCAGTTGTTTCAATCCGATCTCTTCTGTTACAGCGACACCGAAGCGACCCCTGATGAGGCGGTACGGAGACAGAGGATCGCGATCTTCCAGTGCGTCCGGACGAGCGTCAACGGTGTCGTGAAGATACTGGTGGTGCCCATCAGCCGGACGGACCAGTGTCTGCCGGTCGTTGTGCAGCAGCAGCGGTCGTCGGGCGAGACCCGACGCGCCGTCGTGCCAGCCGGTTCGACCATCGTCTTCGGCGACGATCTGGGCGTGCTGCGCGCCCGACACGTGCCGGTGCGCACGAACGCGCGCGGCTTTCCCGTCGACTTGTCCCGCGTCGCCGTGTCCGAGGCGCTGCGCGGGCGTCAACACGTGCCGTTCGTCCCCGAGACGTGCATCCGACTGTGCGTGCCCCGCGAGGGGGTCAATACAGCGACGGCGGATGGCAGCCGTACGGGTTCAGCGTCGTCGGAAGGGCCGTGTCGGTCTGGTGACGACGGATCGAAGCCAGAAGCACCACAGGTTGTCATTGGGCTGGATTACGATGCCGGCAGTTTTCCAGGTATCCCACAACACACCACGAAGACGAGCGATACCAACGTAGTTCAAGACAACGGTACGTCGTCGGGTAGTAATATGATATGGTCAAGCCGTGAAGCTCCGTTGTCAGATAATGCTATGAAACCACCTGAATGTCCGAAAATGTTGCAAAACAATGCAGAGGTATCGTATGACAATGTCTTGTCGTATGACCAAACTGCCGAATCGTCTCATTGTGAAAACACGGCTTCAGCATATGACGGAATGGTGACAAGAGAGATGAATACTATGTCCAATGACTACAGTACTCTAACACACTACCCTTGTGGCATTAAGCAAGAAGGAAACAGCAATGTTGTTGATCAGAGCTCTGACGATACAGGAACGTCAATTCGCATCGCGCATTGTTGCAGTCTGTCGGTGTGGGACGGTCAAAGCGACTTCGTCCAGCATCAAGTGTCCGAGATCCCGCCGTCCACAGAGGACCAATTCCAACAGCCGACCATCGATGAGACAGACATGCCAAAAATCAAGTCAGAAATGCCCAGCCCCGTTACCGATGAAACAGACGTTGGTCATCTTAATTTACCTGACAACAACGTCAGTACCAGTGGGTTGCACGGTCACCAATACACAGATGCCAAGTTGGAATGGGCCGATCAAGAAATCGAGTCGAATTGGCAAGTTGGTAAGAGACAACGTGACACAGGTAACTTCGCGCACGAGAACAACGTCATGTTAACATGTCAATCGACAACTGGAACTGAACAATGCCAATTGCTAGATGGCACCAATGGTTCTGAAACGTCGCATTATGAAGCAAATCGGTGTCATAAAAATCCACTCAAACGTGAATCTTTCGACTTCGACTATGCGTCTACTTTATCTGCACACAACATTACAGAATGTAGCGTCAGGCTCGAGCCGTTGTCGTACACATACACACAGCAACACTCGGTGAACGTTACAAAGCCTCGGGAAGCGGTCTATTCCTGCAGACAACTCGGTCCAACAACCATCAAGCTGGTGCGAAAGAGCAACGTTGCCGCACAGGTGTCTGGCGTTCCCGGGGCGAGATTGGACACGGGGAAGGAACAGAACCGACGCACGAACAAAGTCCGCTGGGTGACTGGCAGCGGTAGCAATACTCTACACAATACCAGGTGTCGTTCCGGTGCCAAGGTCGCGCGTCATTCTAACAGACCTATGGTGTACATCGATTCACCACTGACCGGAGACACGCTAGACACGCCATGCGATCAGTCCCCGTCGGCTTCAGATGACGTTCAATGTACCCAGAGTCTTCAGGGCGACAACCAGACGTCAACGGCGCAGCACGAGGTCTTGATCTTTAAATCCTCATCCGCGAGCCTGGTCCCTTTGCAAGCCGCGCCCAAGAGCAGCGCAGCCATGTCTAGAGATGGAAATCAGTTGGCAGCGAGCCGGACGAAGCTTAGCCGAACATTGCAAAGGGTGTCGCCGCCGCGAGTACCAGTCATTGATCCATCCACGGCCTACTTGCGTCTACACGGTCGGTACACGCGCGGTCAAGACACCTTCAACGGTCTGTCGGACTCGGACTATAGTTCGTCGCGGCGACTTGCCGTGGGCAGGGCGCAGTGCACAAAGCACCTGGAAAGACTGTTGCGCTACCACGAGAGGGTAGTACTCGAGGTACGAGCTCTCCTAAGAAAAAACGGCAAAGTCGACGTGACGAATTTTCCTACTTCGACCGGCGGCACCAGCTGAATCTAGTTGTGATATTTCGACGTCAATTTTAGCAAGTCCTGGCGTTTGTCACCAATAGGTTCTGGCGTTTGTCACCAATAGGTTCTGGCGTTTGTCACCAATAGGTTCTGGCGTTTGTCACCAACAGGTTCTGGTGTTTGTCACCAATAGGTTCTGGCGTTTGTCACCAATAGGTTCTCGCATTTGTCGCCAATAGGTTCTGGCGTTTGTCACCAATAGGTTCTGGCGTTTGTCACCAATAGGTTCTGGCGTTTAAAGCTAATGTAAAGGGATGTCTGCATTTCCCCTCTACAGATATTTTAATAATAGGTGTGCTTCGCTTATTACTGCCACATACCCAACATCACTATTCAGTTCTCAGTTCGAAGAACGTTTCTGCTGGAAGTAACGTTTCGTCTATCCATCGTTTCATGGGTCAACCTGTCCTAGGAGTTGTCCATTATACTGAACATTTTCTATAATGCTTGATCTGCTGATCGTTATAAACTTTTAGTGTCTCGCCCAAGACAGGCAACTTAGAGTGGATGAAATTGCCAGCTTTGAAACGGCAACAGTTGGACTCGAACCCCTGTCCACTCTATCTCCCGGGCCTCTCTATCTCCCGGTCCTGTCTATCTCCCTGTCCTCTATATCTCATTGTCCTCTCTATCTCCCTGTCTACTCTATCTCGTTGTCCTCCCTGTCCACTCTATCTCCCGGTTCTCTCTATCTCCATGTCCAATCTATCTCCCTGTCCTCTCTATCTCCATGTCCTCTCTATCTCCATGTCCTCTCTATCTCCATGTCCTCTCTATCTCCCTGTCCACTCTATCTCCCGGTCCTCTCTATCTCCATGTCCACTCTATCTCCCTATCCTCTCCATCTCCGTGTCCTCTCTATCTCCCTGTCCACTCTATCTCCCGGTTCTCTCTATCTCCCTGTCCACTCTATCTCCCTGTCCTCTCTATCTCCATGTCCTCTCTATCTTATTGTCCTCTCTATCTCCCTGTCCACTCTATCTCCCGGTCCTCTCTATCTCATTGTCCTCTCTATCTCCCTGTCCACTCTATCTCCCGGTCCTCTCTATCTCCCTGTCCTCTCTATCTCCTTGTCCTCTCTATCTCCCTGTCGTCTCTATTTCCCTGTCCACTCTATCTCCCGGTCCTCTCTATCTCACGGTCCTCTCTATCTCAGTGTCCTCTCTATCTCACTGTCCTCTCTATCTCCCGGTCCTCTCTATCTCCCGGTCCTCTCTATCTCATTGTCCTCTCTATCTCCCTGTCCACTCTATCTACCGGTACTCTCTATCTCCCTGTCCTCTCTATCTCCTTGTCCTCTCTATCTCCCTGTCGTCTCTATTTCCCTGTCCACTCTATCTCCCGGTCCTCTCTATCTCACGGTCCTCTCTATCTCAGTGTCCTCTCTATCTCACTGTCCTCTCTATCTCCCGGTCCTCTCTATCTCCCGGTCCTCTCTATCTCATTGTCCTCTCTATCTCCCTGTCCACTCTATCTCCCGGTCCTCTCTATCTCCCTGTCCTCTCTATCTCATTGTCCTCTCTATCTCCCTGTCCTCTCTATCTCCCTGTCCACTCTATCTCCCGGTCCTCTCTATCTCCCTGTCCTCTCTATCTCCTTGTCCTCTCTATCTCCCTGTCGTCTCTATTTCCCTGTCCACTCTATCTCCCGGTCCTCTCTATCTCACGGTCCTCTCTATCTCAGTGTCCTCTCTATCTCACTGTCCTCTCTATCTCCCGGTCCTCTCTATCTCCCGGTCCTCTCTATCTCATTGTCCTCTCTATCTCCCTGTCCACTCTATCTCCCGGTCCTCTCTATCTCCCTGTCCTCTCTATCTCCCTGTCCTCTCTATCTCCCTGTCCACTCTATCGAGTCTGACGCTCTAACGAACGTGCTAATGCGCCTCATGTATACACAAAGGCACGTGTATACTTCGTTCGACCTACCGCTACATGTTGTCAAGAATAGATATTTCGAAATACATTTGTACATATCGCGAATTAGACAACCTGAGAACAATATCTTAATCTCGATCTTCGTTGGAGTGAGAAGTCAGAAACTCCTATGGATATCCTTGACGCATCAAGATAACAAACTAATATTGATATGAATTTTATTAATACGTGTTTGAAACTAACTTTATTTCCATTTAGTCTTTGTGTCCCACAGCCATTACCCGGCAGCGCGACACCACCAGACATCCCATTGTTTCCCTTAACAAACTTGTTCAAGGTGTAAGTAGCAATGTCTATGGACGAAGAGCTGTGCTAAAACGTTACTTACATTGACATTATTTACTGATGTGTCTCGTGGGTTAAACTATACCGTTAGACGTCGTACGATATGATTTCGCGGGAGATGTGACTAAAGAAATGGTATCCATTTATACGCAGTAGCCAGTTATTCGTGTGGCCATGTTTGGCTACCGTAGCTTAAGATATGTAATAACCGATTGCGTAGACATGCACAATTTAATTAATTGTACACAGAGTGGGTGCGTTTTGAGTTCTTCAGCATTATCAAATAAAATGACGTGGTTGTTCAACATGAACGAAGGATTTGACCAATTAATTACTTACGGTTTTACATTCGTCAAGCACACGTTATCGTGCATATTATGTTAGTCAGAGTGTAAGTCAAATCAATATACGAAAACAATGACATGATGTATTTGTGATTTTATTGACACTGCAGTTGATACACCAGGCACCACTGCAAACACTTTTAGGACATAACGTGCAAGCGTGCAAGAGACAATATACCACTTTCCAACACAATAGAAAAATCTACTACTCTGCTAAAAAGAATACATTTTAAAAGAATAGGTTTCTGAGATTTGTGCAAACTTTCTAACGTGTCAACGTTCTTAACGATACGTATGGACATATTGCAGTACGTTTGACCGATACTGTTTTCTTGACCAATTGTTGCAAACTGGGAACATATGTACTACCTACACGTGATCACACAAACACCATATGAAATCATTATATGAACCGTGGACATCAACGTGAACGAGTTGAGTCAATAACACTGTTTTTTTTAATAAACGTACTGTTAATCTTCCGCTTTTGTAAATATGCACAAAACTAAACGACGCTGTGAATGCACATACAAGAACACGTATAATTCCACTTAAATATTTTCTCAAATCATTACATATATTGTGTCACAGTAAATTAATTAATTATTACAGAATTCATAACAGTTTTGCAGCCAGACAAATGTTCTGCAAAACAAGTTGTAAATACCATGCTGGAATGTTGTCATTAACGAAACACTACATAGTAACTTAGTAGAAGTGGAATGTACATAACAATTAGAAATGTATAGTACTGTTTACTTTTAATGAACGTGCACCAATAAAGATGTCAAAATATGTTACATATCGCCACACTACTGGTCGTGTGTCAACCATCTTATGCTCACAGGGAACATACGTACTACATACACGTGGTCCCACTCACCCCAGACAGTCGTTACAGTAAGTAACGTTCCCTAACGTGCATGATCATCACAACTATTTTGCTAGTCTTCCTAAATGTGCATGTTCATCGCGGTTACTTTGCTAGTCTTCAGCAAAGCTCCAGTCCTTAACATTTAAGAGAGCACTGACATATTTGATGAAACATACACAGCTTTGAATACAAAATGGCAATTCTAGCAAAAGAAGGATGAGTATTCCAATACGGCACCTACAAGCTATTCCAAGCACAAGGTCAAACATTGCTGTTTCTATATGCTGTTGTGAACATCAAAGCCAGCATTTACCTTTCGTTGCAGTGACCAGAAGGGCAATAACAGTCATCACACAAAATGCCAAGTTATGTCGGTAATACACAAGAATTACCTACACATATATGTGTACGTACAACTGACAAAGAAAAGCATTGTGTGCCTCAAAAGCTCACTGATCATTTCACCTACTTGGGAAAGAATATTATTCGAAGCAGGCCATTCTACAAAACGAAATGCATTATGAGCAAGGCTAAGGCAGCATCCATTTACTTCTATAATGAAGCTCATTTCTACAGGTGGTTTTAAAAGATCTGCCTCATATTAGTATAATGCAGTCTAAAATCTGGTTAAACCCAAACATGTAAAATGTTAAATTGTTTTGATTTACAGGCATACCCAACACCAGGTTAACAGTTCTGTGCTGGCACTTTGCCCAACCCTAGCACAATATTACAATCCCGCTATGTTAACAATCTACATCATCATACATTAACCCAGAATTGAAGGTTTTCTGTTTTAACCGTTCACATTAATGGCCTATGCCAAAGCCATTAATTTTGGCGGTTGTACGATGCATTTCGAATAACTGGTTTACAACCAATTTAAATAGGTATGATTTACACAGCATTTATACAATGTTACAAGTATGTAATTCACTATATTTTACCACATTACATCAACGTATGATATTAGCATGGCAAATCAAATGGCTAATTCAAATAGATTTGAGATGATTCTTTTAAAAGAAACCTCTGAAATGCCTTAACATCATTTACAGGTATGTGAGAGCACACAAAAAACCTCATTATTCACAAGCAATTAATATCAACATTTTTACTCTATTGACCACATTAAGAAAACATCACATAGAACAATCGCAGCTGAGTCTTGAATCATCTTGAGATGAGCCACTTCTAATAAGACTGCAGAGAATTACTCATGGCTGCAGATATAACAAAGAACCAAACACATTTGTGCAATAATTTTGAATTACAAGACAGCAAAGCTAACCCAGATCACTCTGTAAGCATTAAACTTTCAGTATGGTCATTAGATCAGTTGGAAAGAAGAACTGTCTCTACAAGTGTATCAGAAAATTCACCACAGAGGTGCCAAGTCTTCTGCTTTGGGAAAGAGATCTCCTTCTTTTGCTAATGTTGACATATCTCCTACTTTTCCTTATTTTTCACATAATCTCCTTCTTTTTGGATCAATTCCTTCAAACAAGGCTCCCAATGCAACATTTCCTGTCAAAAGTGGCTACAGAATGCATAAAATGATAGCCATGAAACTTTATTTTTTTTTTAAGTCTATAATGTGCATTGCATTATTTCCTGTATTTCATCTCCAACAGGAGAATCTCCTTCCTCATAATTCTTTATCTTGGCACCTTTGCCACCATGTTTCCATTCTGATACTATTTCTTAATGCCAAATTTCTCTTGTAGGTGCTTCGATGACACCTGTTGTTGGACCCCAATCAGATACTCAGTGCCGCCATGGTCTTTCCACGCATCTTCAAAATCATGCTCAAGAATCTCGGCACCTCGTTTTCGAGTCAAACCTGTCTCGTCCAGGCTCAGTTCGCACATCTTCATGTCATCAACACCTGCATGAGAGAAACAGTTCTGAGTGTTAAACCAATGAATCTTAAAGGAACAGCAATGTTCTTTCAATAACTGACACATGGTTTCATATAACTAAAATGGCCCAATTTTTGGGTGCAATTAAACTTGCATCTGTTGATAAAATAAGTATAATTCACTATATACATACACACATACAAATATGTATACACGCAAACATGCACAAACACACACACATTATATATATAAATATATAGTGTAAAACATGTTGTAATCGCAGCTTTACACACTGATTCACAATATCTTGTAATATATATACGTTGAACATTAAAACATCATGATCATCTGTATATCATTAAACGGCAACACTATTTCTGTTTAAGTGGATATGCTTACAGTAGAAGGAGAAGAGGAAGATTGAGACAGAGATGGGAGGACTGCGTGAAAAGAGACAGGAGTTGAGTGAAGAATGAGTGGTAAGTGAAGTGGAGACGGTTGGTGGAGACAGCAGTGAAACGTGATAGGAAAGGAAAACCAAAATCGAGACCAGTATCGATGCCAGCTTCAGGCCAGACTTCATGACAAAAAGAACATTAACTGTACGAACCAGCCACGAGCAAGACGGCCTTCTTGTCGGGATGCAGCTCCATCTGGCGAGCGATCCACTTGCCGTCGAAGTGTGCGTACCACCAGCCCTTCTTCTTGAACTCTGGGTCGCGGTTCTGATCAGACGGACGCACAAATGGGATGCGGAAATAACGCTGGTCAGCTGTCACTTTCTTTGGCTTCCCCGCACTCACTGGCTTCTCGGCTGCACACATAAATACTTAACTGTCAACATCTCTTATGGGTGCAATCTTACAATTTCATACACATTTAAAGTAAGCCAGATATAAAAATCACATAATTATTGTGTATGTTATGATTAGTGGGTAATTTGCAATTCAACCTAATTCTTTTGGATTATAAATTCTAAAAGGTTTTGTTTTGGAAGCATCGGGTGTAACTGTGGACATTCATACTTGAACAACTTAAGTAACCGAGATGACAATGTCAATATGAACAAACAACTTTGTCCCAAACTTTTAAACCCAAAAAAATATTAAACAACCTGCATTGACTGGCAAAAAACGTTCGGGAAACCAGCAGGTTGCTCAGGACTAGAATAAATAAACACTGAACACACAAACTTGACAGTACGAACACGGGAGAACAGACTCATCAAATGTCGTACCATCAAGGCCACACATGTTGCAATGTTGACCTAAGTAATTTCTGGCACTGGATGACTGAAGAGCTCAAAGAAATTTAGTAGAGGCACCTGACATCAAAGAGCGATGGTAGCTATGATCTTCCTATGACCTCCGTAGAAATGCCATCATGTGATCATGACCACAATCGCATGACACTGGCAAGCACTGCATCTTAGACACTGAGAAAGAACCAAACACTAGGTTCCAACCATAAAAGGTAACTCTTATTTTAACATATGTTAAACAGTTAAACAAGGATCACCGCAGACTTGTACCAGCATTAAAATTTTTATAACAATCACATGTGGGGCCCACCAAACATGAAATGAAAAAGATTTGTTGGCGGCGACTTCACAATAACACATACCAGTCTCGACAACTGTCTTGGGGGCACGTTCATCGGAGGTGGCCACCATATTGTTTTTCTTGTTCTTGGTCTTCCATGCATGATAGACCTTCAGTCGGCGATGGAACTCCTCGCGACAGGCATCAAGCAACTCAACATCTGGTAAGAAACAATGGAACTACACTGAAAGGTACAGTCTTATATAGCACGGTATCGAGTCCTTGGGACTGTTCAAAGCAATTTACACTTCACCCCCTGGCAAACCTGCTCATTCCAACGCCAATTTGACTTCTCTGGGAAGCATTCAGCCATGCTACAATTCCAATGTGCAGTGAACCCAAGCTTCAAAAAGTGGATTCAAACCTGGATTCTCTCAATTGTTGGTTTTAAGCATTTAAATGTTTTAAATTCACTTTTTCATAATAACTCGTTCAGAGGTATCATAAAACAAAGAAATTAGAATACAAAAATAGATGAATGACCAGAAAACAAGATATTGAAACAAAATGGCAATTTCTGCAACTTCTGGAACTTAAAGGTGCCTCATCAATACACATTTTTTTAAATCTCATTTCAAATTAATTTTACAAAAATTCAAACCTATCTAGTATCCACTATGGCATGCTAGCTTGTTTGTGCAACTTTTGTATGTAGTTTTTGGAAAATCATCAGACAAGCCATTAAATTATTTAATTGAGCATGCAGAATTTATTTAAGTGAAAATGGAAAAGCTGAAAACTCGCAAATTTCGCCCTTGGTGAAATTTCATAGCTTTGTCATGTGATCAGCAAGAGGATGGAAGTCATGTCCATGATCAGCCTTGATGCCATACAGTGTTTACTAAAGTCAATTCTTCAAGTCAATTCAATGATTTAAACAAAAATATGCACTTTTTAATTAAACCGACTGTGGATATTACTACATATTTGGACATCAACGAGCCGGATTCGTGATAGGCTAAATCAATAGAGGATGCAGTTTTAAAAAACTCAAGAGCAAACAAAAAAAATTCTCCATTGTGGCACAATTCGATTTCATTGCAGGTGTCAGTAGACTGAAAGATGTTTGTTCGTTTTCCTGATTTTACAGAAAATTGGAAAAACTCATTTTAATCTGGGGATCAGGATATTTTAATAATTTTACTCTACATTGGTGTATTAGAAGCAAAGCTAAGTTGACTACAATGACACAAACTGAGTAAAAACAACAAATAGTGCTAAACTTGACTCCTGTCAGCTGAACTGCTAATGTGTTACATGACATGATAGTTGTATGGTAGGGCATCAGAATAATTGTCGAGGGGACCGGGGTTCAAAACCACCTGAAACCATTTCGGTAATTTTGTTAACCCCATATTGTCTGTGTCTTTTGGAAAAGATACCAAAAACCATTGGTCCCTTCTACCTTGTTTCTGCGCCAGGGGAAGTAAAAGATCCCCAACAAGGAAATTGAAAGAACTCACAGAGCTGGTCATCTCTCTGTAATCTAAGGCATCAAAATCCTTACACAAGGACAGTAGAAGACATACCACTGGAAGTGTTGATAGCATCACGGAGTTCAGCATACTTCCATGTGGACAAATCAAACTTCTTGTTGACTGCATTGGCTCGCTGAGACATCACTGTGTTGGACCTGGCAACAGTCAATGGGTTGATGAATGTCAAATTTCCATAATTATAATAATGGACTTCTATAGCACCTATATCCTCAGGAACTTGAGCTCAGAGGCACAACAAACCAGAACCATTAAGCATATTCATGAACATGTACGCGTAAAAGTCATTATCAGAACAAGGGACCATCAAAGATTTACGGTGGAAATGCAATTTGGAATGAGTTTTTACAGAAGGTAGCTATAGTCTTAGATGATTTCAAGCAGCTAGAGAAAGCATGTTTGCCCAAGTTAGTTCTTGAGATGGAGTTTTGACAATTAAAGTAGTTGGAGGACCTGGTGTAACACTAATGAAGGATCATTTAAGATTGGCTATCAGAAAATACTCATTCTCACAGGGGAAGATAAATGAGTGGAACAAATTATCTACCGATTGTGTATATGCTTGCAGTGTGAATATCCTTAAAAACAAAATTTACAAATATCTCAGAAGGACAGGCTACACACAGCTGAATAATCATTGACTTGTGATAAGCCAATGGCTTCCCTGTCCTCTTGCTATATGGGTTTTTCACTTTGATTGGCAATCTTGTTAAAATCTTGTCACATCATATTTTGAGATGACACCTGCCAATCAAGTTGAGCACAGTATGCGTTACCTGGTCAGTGGAGCGACATCTTCCACCTGGTTCTGGTCTTCAGCAGCCAGACGAAGTGCCAACTCACGATCACGTCTCTCCTGCTCCATCTGCTGGGCCCTAGGACACAAAACACAGATGATCAACACGGAGGCATTCCTCTGGGGAGCGGAAATATCTTTCCACCACAGCCCAACAAAATGAACAATTCTCCTTTTCCACAAAAACTCAACAGATCACATAGTAAACAAAGCAACACTTGTTGATTTAGCCTTCAAACTTGACAGACCTTAGTTAGTCTAAACGTTAGTCAGCTTAAATTCTTCTCAACAAACCACATTAAACAAGGTTATAAATAGGTTATCTGTTTTAGCTGTTGTTCCTAAGTTTGTGTGACACTGTGAACACAGCATTACAACAATGCAAATTTTGAACGGGAGACCAAAGACTATTTACCTCAATTCATTTTCCTGTGACTCTTTCTCTTGCTGCTTCTGAAGTTGCGCCTGTGTGGCAATACAAACATCAATACATGTACATCACAAAAGAAAACAATAATAAAAGGATTCAAGGAAACAATGCAATAATGAATACATGTAGAGAAAGACAATGCTCATAAAATGTTATGTTCCTGTTACATGAGAAGTAACGTTTGGGGTAAAATATAAATATAATATAATAATTATCGACAAACATCATATACCAGGCAATCTCAAACATCGAAAACTGATTTTGACCAAACCTTACCTGTTCAAAACTAGTATAAAATTCCAAGTGTACAAATAGCCTTGATACAATAATTGTATAAATACCACAACATGCAGTTTTTGTCAAATGTGTCTTGCTGACATGTCTAATACAGCGAAGGCAACAATTATAACCCAACAATTGCCATATCTTAAATAATATTCCATTTAAAAACACGGTAGTCGGCTTAAAATTGAGGCACTACATTGAGGTCGGGTGTTTGAGTCTACCTGCTGCCATTATGAAACTTAGGCAGTTTTGTTTACCCCACTTTACCTGTGTCTTTTGGAAGAGACTCTTAAGAGCCGTTGATCCCTTCTACCTGGTGTCTATGACAGGGGAAGCAAAAGATCCCACACAGCGGGTAAATGTGTAACCTGGACACACAATCTCTAATGCAAGGTGATAACGCCCCAGAGTGGGAAACTTTCTTTATATTGTAATTTCCATACCGCGAGTTTCCTGTCGGCCTCTTCCTGCTTGCGTTGTTCCTCTTCTTCCTTCCTCCTCCGAGCCTCCATCTCTGCCTTCCTGCGAACACGCATCAACTTAAAGGTGCCTCATCAATAAATTTTTTTTTTACCTCATTTCAAATTCATTTTACACAAATTCAAACCTACCTAGTATCCACTACGGCATGCTAGCTTGTTTGCGTAACTTTTGTACTAAGTTTTTGTAAAATCATCAGACAAGCTATTAAATTATTTAATTGTGCACGCAGAATTTATTTAAGTGAAAATGGAAAAGCTGAAAACTCGCAAATCTCGCCCTTGGTGAAATTTCATAACTTTGTCACGTGATCAGCAAGAGGATGGAAGTCATGCCCATGATCAGCCTTGACGCCATACAGTGTTTACTAAAGTCAATTCCTAAAGTCCTCCTCCTCCGAGTCTCCACCTCTGCCTTCCTGCGAACATGCATCAACTGGGGTGCAACAACACATAAAACTATCGATGCATCACAATAATCGATGTGCCGACGAGTACACCAGACTATCGATAGTAATGATAGTTGTCACTGTAATACTGTTCGTATACACGCCTTTTCAACTTGTTCGCCATTCAGAACCGACTGCTCCCAAGACCAACAGATGGCGCCACCTATCAATTACGGCTTGGGTCTGCTTTCCTGGCTATTTGCTATTCCATGATACTATCGCAATAGTTATAAAACTATCGCAATAGTGCAAGTACAACCCCCAAAAGGCACCCCAACAATGACAAACTCTGTCCAATATATGATGGCATCCATACACTGAGAAAGAAAATAATTTCAATACCACACAAATACTTCACTTCACTATGCCTACTGCATATTATTCCACATAATTTGAATGATGTTCAATGCAGGAGCAACAGGATGAGAATGCTTTCCTCTATTAATTAACATTCTCTTAAATAATCCTGCCTTGATTCACCTGTATAAATCAGGAATCCAGGTGTGGCTTAAACAATTGTTAGCACATACAATTTCTTCATCATTTAGCAAATTTATGAATTTGAATTTTACAAATTTTTCTCAAACTACTGTCAATTGCTTTGAATTGATCTGTATACAAAGGCCGCATTTTACCATAAATAGGTACTAGTGGACCTGTTATGCTTTATTCAGGAGAAATAAAAGTGTCTATCTGCCTTATCTCTACTTAAACTTGAGCCTCTTTATGCGTGAACAGTGCATGGAAGGCTCTAAAATTAATTTGTTTAACAAAAGTAAAAATTTATGACATAAATATAGATGAAGGGAAAAATGGGGAACTTACTCCTTCTTCTCCGCCTCCTCCTGTTTCCTCTTCCTCTCCTCCTCTTCTTTCAGTTTCCTTTCCCTCTCCATTTGTTCCTGCACAACCAGAGCAACAATGACTCAGTGACGCTCCTACACATCTACAAACTACCAAAATATTGTCATGATTCGAATATTGACACTAGTAAAATATTTTGTACCATTTACGATGTATTACTACATTATTAAATAACGGATAAAGTATAATAATCTTAAGCAGTAATTTATTATGACATCAGTTAATATTTCTAAATTTACCATGGCATCATTTAACAAAGTATGCCCGCTACATCAAACTGCACTTCCCATGTTCTTGTTGGTAACTATTAGAAAGATCAAGGCATTAATAAGCAATCATTCTTGGGCAGAAGGATATGTCCAGAAATACAGATGTGCATTTCAACATGTTGTACGACTGTTTCTAGAATAACGAGTGTGTCACCTGTATCTTGCGCATGCGTTCCTGTTCCTCCATAATCTTCTGCTTCTCCAGAAGTTTCTTTATGTCTCCCAGGTTCGAGTCCATCGCCTTCATCAAAGTCTCGCGCATCTTCTCAATGTCTTTGTGCTTCATCTCAGTTGTCTGGAACACAGGTCACTATGTCATACAGGGCAGGACAACACAGATCATGATGTCTAATGGGTCAAGACAACATGGATCAAGGTGTCTAATAGGTCAGGGCAACACATATTACGGTGTCTAATAGGTCAGGGCAACACTGATCATGGTTTCTTACAGATCAGGACAACACAAATCATGTCTTACACGTCAGAACAACACAGATCATGATGTCTAACAAGTCAGGATAACACAGATCATCGTGTCTAAAAGGTCAGGACAATACAGATCATGATGTCTAACAGGTCAGGGCAACACAGGGCATCATACAGATCACGACAACACAAATCATTGCATGTTACATAACAGGATGACACAGATCATGGCATGTTACATATCAGGACAACACAAATCATGGCACCTTACGGATAACGAAGATCAAGGTGTCTTGTACAATATTAAAACAATGATCATTACAACACAAGAATACTGATTCTGATGCCTCATGCAACAAACATCAACATATCATATTTTGCAGATGATAATTAAGGCCGTTGCCAGTCTCCATAATAACTTATTTGTTAATATTTAATGCAAGAACCTCTATCTCTTCACACGATACCAACCACAACTAAGAGTCTCCTTTCTATTACTAAATGGACACAATCAGTCTGATCCATATACTCGGTGCCTGGACATACAAACATGCCATGAGATGTTGTCAGCAGTTAAATTATGCAAACTCTCCTGGTTTGGCCACGTCTCTCCACACATCTCAAAAACCATCCTGCAAGGCACCCTGGAGAGCAAGAGAAGACAGAGCCACCAAAAGAAAAACTGGTTGGACGACATGAAGGAATGGACAAATCTAAGCCTACCAACCCTGCTATGTACAACAGAAGACACACTGGCTGGCGTAGACTCTGTAGAAATGGCACCTCTACGACTGCCATGTCAAGGGTTGAAGTGACATGACAGGCTCACCTGTAGTTTCTTCATTGCCTCAGACATTTCTTTCTGCAGTTTCTCCACCTTCTTCAAGGCCGAGTCCTTGTCCTTCTTCAGCTGTTGGATCATGCTCTTCATTGGCTCCAGCTGTGTGTACAGGTTGTTGATCTTCTGCATGCCATGGATCCTACGACAGAGAACACATCAATGTACTGTGATATACCACTATATACGCACAGAATGTGATACTTGTCCGTATTCAGAAGATATTTGATATCGTAATATTTGCGATCGAACTGTTCGTTTTATAGTTTGCCTAGTTTGCCAGGAGGTGACAATCTTGTGTACTGCTTTAAGTGGGCACCTGAGAGTGAACATAAGAAATCTCTATTTCAATGATTTTTAATGACACATACATAATAATAATATATATAATTGTTATACAGAGCAATCTCCTTAAAAAGTGTTAAATGCTTTACATAATAATTAAATAATCTTTAAAATATGTGAAAGATATGCATAACGAAAAACAGCATTATGCATATAATAAACATGTCTTTGTTAATGGAATGAAGATATCTGTACACATGGTTCTTCAGTTAAGATTTCATAATTGTCAATTGTTTTGCTTTTTACATGTTAAATAGTCTTGTGAAATACCATGACTTGTTGTTTGAGACTGACTCATTATATCAAAACTGATATGGCTGTAATAACAAATCAAAATTTACAGCATTTTATAGGAGACACAAACATGTCGCCATAACAAGAAAAAAGAGGTAGGAAACTGGGCCCACTTTTCGCATAGAACTCACCTTGGCAGGAGCTGTTTCCTGACGCGCCATGAACGAATGACCTTCTGAAGTGTCACAAGCTGGTCACGGCGGAAGCTGATCTTGTTCTTTACTAAACACAAAAAGGACAACATCTTTACATACAAACTCAGATTTATGGTAAATTAATGACACATCAACAACATTTTGAACCAAAACAATGGAGGCTACTGGATAAAAAATAGTTCAGTATTTACGATATTATGTTAACAATTGTTAGATGTACATTTCAGCCTTATAATGTTTTCTACGCATCACAGACATTAGATTTGTCCATTCCTTCATGTCGTCCAACCAGTTTTTCTTTTGGTGGCCCTATCTTTTCTTGCTCTCCAGGGTGCCTTGCAGAATGGGTTTTGAACATTTGCATATATTTCAGGTATATTTACAACTCCTTTAAAAAATTACGAAATATAATAAAGTTAATATGCACTTACATTTGATGACGGACCATACGCCATACTGCGCCTTCTTCCAGCGAGAACAGATGAGCCAGCGTTTCACTTTCTCAATGAGTCTTGCTAAGTTCTCTGGGTCAGACTTCATCACTTGATCAAACTCTGCGAACTTCCCTGGCCGGAAGAACACTTTTGTCATTCCGAACTTGAAGTCATTTTCGTTGAGGCCGAGTGCTTTGAACAGCGCCTGTGACCAGCAAGACATGTTTCAACATCCAGATAATGTAAAGTTGAAACTGTTCATCGAGTTGGTAGAGAATAATGAAGTAACAAGTTTCTTCTAATCAAAACAACAGTCGAGCCTCATTATAACGCGGTGGTCGGGGTCCATGACTTCCGATCGCGCTGTATGCGAGGCGCGTTAGGTGTTCTCATATCTGACACCAGGGAGCTACTAAGCAACAGCGATCACCGCCCACTGCACCAAGTCCATGAACGCTGTCAAAGCCCTATGTGCTTGCTGCACTGTCTTATACGCCAACATGCAGTTTATGGAACTTATTAAACTTTTACTAGCATCAACGTGTAATATTTTTAAATGTCACACCCTGTTGATTTTTGAACTGAATAAAACACATGTACATATACCGTTATGGAATAGATCTACTATGATGATGATGTACTGGATCGATAGGCCTATGAATAGAAAATAATAACCTGGATTTGAGCAGCCAAAAATGTATATGATTAATAATTGCTTCACTTCATCTTTCAACCTATATCAACTGAAGCATAAATTTATTACGCACCACTTAACATTGATTCATTGTTTCATATGCGGATGACGAATTCGTATTTTCGCGTACCAGTAAAACCTTGGGTTAGGAATTTGGCATGTTGGTTTTGCGTTGCGAAAACAATTAAATTTATGATGTAATGGAAGCATGTCATTTCACCTAAATGTTATGTTGGTATCGCATGCTAAATGCATTTAAAACTGTTGATATGATTCTTACGCAAGGCGTATTTGTGAATCTTGATAGCAATTTACAAACCGTCAAAGCGAAGCCAGCGACATCGATTGATGTCGGCGGCAGCGCAAAACAAACAACACGTTGATACTTGTTCTTTTGACATTGTTCGCCTAATGTTTCTTAAGAATTGTCAGAGCAATTCTAAGTAGGTTTAAGTAGGCCAATTTGGCATTTTCCCCTAGCGGCAGAAAATCTGGGTCCACGACAGACCGCGTTATCCGAATCTGCGTAATAACGGGGCACGACTGTATTGAGATTTACTTACTCAACATTCCGGCTACCATTGATGGCCTTCATGATGAACTGAATTCTGGGATGACTAGTTCTTCTTCTCACCAATTGCCACGTATTGGATGACCTACTTGTCATGCCAACATGTGAGCAGAAGAAAAACCAGGTGTCCCAGAATTCAGTTCCTGATGAAGGCTATCAACAGTAGCCGAAACGTTGAGTACAACGTTTGTGTCTCGTTTGTCGAACTTTTGTATGTAGTTTTTGTGAAATCATCAGACAAACTATAAAATGACTTAAAGTTTGGTCATACATTAATTGAAGTTAAAAAGGAAATGCTGAAAACTAATTTCACCATTGGTGAAATATTTTAACTGTGTCATGTGATTGGCAAGAGGATGGAAGTCATGACCATGATCTGCATTGACAGGACAATGTTTACCATTTTGGATATCCACTATTTTGAACCAGATCTAATGATTAAAGTCAATTCTTTCGATGATTTGAACCAAAATAGGCATTTTTATTAAATTGACTGTGGACGTTACATAAACTATTCACACTTTACATATTTGGACATCAACAAACCGGATTTGCGATAGGCTAAATTAGTTAGGATGAAGACACAACCCAACCGTACCTTACAGAATAGCCGCGGGTCGAGTCTTGCTATGTCGGCAGGCATGTACTGTTTGTACATGTTATACAGCTCTGAGAACTGGGTCCTTGAAGGGTAGCCCTGCTGCATCAGGTCCAGCACAGTCGTCATACCTGCAGCAAACAGGGGGTGTGTAACGAAAGTGAAACTACGATCAGTTCCGTTATCAATTCCAACTCAATCTGCCCACTGTCAATCTGCCCACTGCTGTATTATCAGCAGCATCAATCCTATGACTAGAGCAGTTTTATACATGGATTCTTGTAACAAAAATGTTTTCCCAGCAACATTTGAAATGAGAAAGTGAAAGCACTATGAGAACACAATCACCAACCTGAGCACTGGAGCTGAGCCATGATCTGGGAGCCTTCAAACAAGTGAAAGTGAAAGCACTATGAGAACACAATCACCAACCTGAGCACTGGAGCTGAGCCATGATCTGGGAGCCTTCAAACAAGTGAAAGTGAAAGCACTATGAGAACACAATCACCAACCTGAGCACTGGAGCTGAGCCATGATCTGTGAGCCTTCAAACAAGTGATCGACCATCTTCACATTGGGCTTGATACAGCGGATGAAGCTGCTTCCCTGTAGGAACAAGTCACACCATTTTTTACCAATTTTATCTTTGGACGTCACACGGTTTCAAACACAGAGCACAATTTTGTGGTGGACATAGTTTTAAAACATTGTTTCATCGACATTCTAACCTTCAATGTTGGCTATAGTAAGCAGATTCAGTGTTTCAGCTGGTGAAATTTAAAACACAAAATCATAAATAAACAATAGATTATTCAACCACGGCAGGATTTGTAGGATTCATGATTTAGTACTTATTTCCTTGGTAACAATTTCAGAACATTAACAATTTGCTGGGTGCGAATAATGGAATTTCCATAAAAAAAGGGAATTTAAAAGAATATTTTGAAAAAAATAACAGAACTTCAATGGATGGGACAAAAATTTATTTTAAAATAAAGGAAAAATGTGACTACTGCAATTATGATAGGAATACTGGTTGCACAGACAATGTTTGAGCACACTCACAGTGCTGCGAAGTTTCTCCATGAGCTGGGACAGCTGTGTGCGGAACTTGCTGCCGACGCTGATGAAGGCCAATTTGCCACTCTTGTTGCCTCCAGACTTCTGGCCATTTGTACCGTTGTCTTTCTCTGAAAAGATCATCTTGACAATGGTACTGCTGCTTTCCACCAGGATCATCTCCAGAGACGAGTGAAGCGCGTCGTTGTTCTTCTCGATGAACTGATCCTGTAGAACACAAATCACATCTTCAGTTTAGGGTTCATGCGTTGTGTGATTGCCAATTATCTGGATGTTTCTCAAATAAATAAAAAAAAATTTACTATCAATGACAGGACTTTTATTACATGGGTAATTATTACTGAAAACGCGCTGTCTAAGGTGTCATACACTGCTACAGTGTAACAAAAATCAATAAAATTCAAACAGCACGCACAGTTTAATGCATAAATTACCGGTTTATAGCATTACATTTTTTTTATTTAATTATGAACCCATATAATAAATACGGTATCGAAAAATGCGTTTTATGCACTTGTTGCTTCACAATGTTGTATTGGGCTCGCTAACTCACTCAATACAATGATGAAGTAACTCATGCATAAAACGCAGTATCATTCAATAACCGTATATTCCTGCATTACTTTTTAACATAGTCTGCATCAATTGTTTTCAGATATTTTCTTTTGATAGTTAACAAGACCTTAACTTAGTCAACAATACCCACTGCTGCAGAGAAGTTAGTCTATGGGGATCCAGGGGCTTTCTACCTCAGAAAATGAAAATATTTGGAAAGTAGAAAGCATTTAAGGACTTTTCCTGCAATCTAGGGCCTCAAAAAAGAAACACGTGAAAATTTTAGAGAAAATAAACATTACTGAATCAAAATCTGCCAAACAAGCAACATCTCAGGGCAGTAGATTTCATTTTTGGGGTGGCTAAAAACCCAGAATGTAGACTTACCGTGTGGTAGCAGACAGCCCCGGCATAGTGGCGAATTAACAAACCCTCATCGTCCCTTACTTCTCGGTGGGACTTCAACTTCGACTTCCGTGGGATCTGTTCATCACCCACATAACAATTATATGTACAAGTAAACAATATCTTTACAACAAGAAATAAAATAATTTTTTTGTGTAACAATCTAAGATTATTAAGATTAGATAGTGTCAAAGAAATTTAAACAAACATCTTAACACCCATCAATCTTCAGATTTCACGGTTCACTATATCATTTATTACGCTATCAAATTATTGTTTAAAAACACAATTTCTGACGGTAAATGCAAAATGTCACATTTTCCAGTCTCTGGATTCTACCTACATCCCATAAAAATGTATTACTTATTTTGAGATTTGCCAATTTTACAAGCAATTCACTAGATCTCTTTCCAGGAAACCATGGACAGTTTGTATTACACACAGACTTACACAGAGCCTGTAGTGGGTCTTATTCCTGCTGTGACATTCGGCCGTGAAGTGTTCGGGCGTTGGCCGGGGTAGTTTACTCTCCTCATCCAGAAGGGAGAACACCCCAGTCATCTTACCCTCAATCAGCTCTGTCAACATATTGGAAAGTATTCAGAGAACTTCTAAAGGCCAACTAAAGAACAATTTGTTTTACTCTTTAACTTAATATATAATATGATACTGTCAGCAATTTAAGAAAGTATTAAAAACCATCTTGTTCTTAAATATATCGATGACACTGCATTGCTTTATCAACAAGACAATCCAACAATTAATATGTTTTTTACTAATTTATTGGCTATCATTCTAGTGGGTAAATCATGTGATCAACACAATTCTGCAATCAACAAATATAGCTAACCTTGTTCTTGAAAACTTCAAGAAGCCCATTGGTTTTAATAATAATAATAATTTCTATTTATATGGTGTCGAATATCCAGGATTAAATATGTTCAGAGGCACTTAAGTACAAAGAGGATATAGTACACACAAACAAATGAGAAAATGACTTACCAATGCAGTCCTGGTTGTCAATGTATTCTATCTTCTTCACATTTAGACCTTCTTTCTCATAAAGTGCTTGTTCCTGAAACACACATTATTACTTGATAATACAATACAGAGCGCACACAAAGTTACCGTATTCGACCTAATAAGTCTACAGGATGCTTGAAAACAATTGGGCCATGAAAAAATGTCTACGAATCTGTTCTTATAGTGCCAGCTGTTTAACTCCAGATGGCGATACGTTTCGGTTGTTCCATACAAGTCAATAATTACAATAATTATGGATCCTGCTGATTAAAAAGGGGGGTGTACGCTAATTAGGGCATGTACGCTTAATAGGTCGAATATGGTATACCTGCATACTCGAAATCTCCAATTAAATTGTGGACAAGACAAGTAATTTTGTTATGCTTTTGCTTAGTCACTCGCTTGAATTCTATGATCCCATTGGCACTAACCAGTACATGAAAATTTTTACAAATGTGGAAAATCTACGGTCCCATCCCCAAAAACTATGGTCTCAATTCGACACCATTGATTGCCATTACAAAATTTCTACACAAGACTAATATTCATTCTTGCAGTTTCCTACAAGTCAATATATTTTGACTATACAAGTCAATGTGTGGCAAGTTGCATAGTTTCTGCCATCAATAAATTTTATAATTGAAACAGCTGCTCATTTTCAACACTATCAGAAACTTGGATGCATGATAGATTTATTATGGTGAAATGCATAATGCCTCCAGGTGTAGCATTTGCATCTTATATATAGTGATGGGATAGAGACTGAAATAAAATCAAACCAATAACTTGGTAGGGCATGGTGGTTGGGTAGTAGTGCATCAGGCTTTCGGTCGAAGGGACCGTGGTTCGAAATCACCTGCTGCCATTTTTAAACTTTACCAATTTCATTCACCCCACTTTGCCTGTGTCTTTCAGAACATACACTAAAAACCATTGATGCCTTCTATCTGGAGTCTATGTCAGGGAAGTAAAAGATCCCACACAGAGAAATAGAAAAAACCTGTTGTTGACTCAGTGCACTTCATAGGGATGGTGATCCCAATCTATCTCACCGGGCATCCAGGTGCTTTGTAGTGCCTGTAGGCCACACAGACCAATTCAAGAATTCCTATTTTGTAAAGTTGAATGGAACCAACTCAGTGAGCGTCAAGTTCAGACTGGAACAATAGGCGAATTCAGCCGCCTATCCTGCGAACTGCATAGCCAATATACTTTACGTGCACTCATCCCGTCGTAGACTATAGCCAATATTGGCTCCTTATGGTGTACAAGAATTAGAAAAATTATGTACCTCTCTGAGTATTCTGTCGTTGAAGAACTGTTGCAGTTTCTCGTTGCAGTAGTTGATACAAAACTGCTCGAAGCTGTTCTTCTGGAAATACTCTGTGTCAGGCAGATACAAATGGAATGTTAACAAAAATACAGGTAAAATGTTACACCAACAATTAAGATAATATATATTCGTGTCCGTGGTGCAGGATACTTTCCACTGGGATTGTTAATGTAGGTAATATATTATGATGTATTCCATGAGGCAAATCATGACAGACTTGTGATGTGTCTTGGATATTCAATGTGTCAGTGGTTAGCACATATGCATGGGTGAGGTAATGATTTATGACATGCAGGTACTACTGCCAGGGTTGGATTCAACTGGATATTGTGTAATTGTAACTGTGTTTGTTACAAGGATTTGTAATTGTAATTGACTGAACTCATCCCGGGTAGCATGAATTCACCTAAACCTCTGTCTACAGATCAGCAGTAATGACACATCTAAGCTTCCTTTATAAAATAACATAGTTGTGCTTAACCTATGAACTATTGTAATTGACCCTTTGTGTAACATTGTAATCCATCTTTGAATAAATGTAATTGTTTTTTTTATGACACTATGTAATTGTACTTGTAACAGATAGTTGTATATTAACTCAACCCTGGGCCCTGCCTAACAGCATTCACTGTAATAACCAGCATCCATACAACACAACCAATCAGCACTGCTGTTACAAATCACCACTGGAACTGAAATGGAATGACAGCACGCAGCAGAAGACAACTCACCGAAGCCAGCGATGTCCAGGACGCCCATGTAACTCTTCGATGAGGAGAACGGAAGAGACTGGTTGACCCGCTTAACGATGTAGTCAAACAACTTGGCGTAGATGGCTTTTGCGAAAGCATCTCTTGCACTGTTGGCCTCCCCGACCTTCAGGGGAACTCTAGAACACAACATAAAGGGCGTTGACAGCGTACCATGCCAGAGTCTGGTACCATACAATAAGCTGGTACCAGACTCTATGATATTCACACTGAAGAAAGATTAGTTACCTTTGAGAGTCTCCATGTAGCATCTACAACCCTCCAGTCACTTTTCAACATCAAACTGAACCTTTCTCCAGCGTAACAATAACAATGTTTTGTGTTATGTAACATTGGTATCTGCCAAAACAAGGTGCTTAAGGCGTTTACCCATCAGAAGAGCAAGATCTTAGCTGCAGTTAATGCAGCGCCTGTGTGGGTTTAAAGACTGAGACCATCCCCGTGAGTCAATTTCCCTGTGTGGGATCTTTTACTTCCCCTGGTATAGACACCAGGTACAGAAAGGTCAATAAGACCTGGGGCAAAGTGGCGTACTGGTTAGAACATAATAAATAATATTAAATTTAAACAAAGAAAAGAACAACTTCATCTGTAAACAAACAATAATCATTAGTTTTAAAACTTCCCCGGGCACAGTGGCCCAAAACACCCAACCCCAGATTTGTGAGTAGAAGCCAGCTGACCGTTGCTTTTCAATGCTGCCATCTAGCTATTTATAACCAAATCAAGAATGATATACGTCAGTGAGGCATGTATCATATTTTTCAGTCATTATATACCATAATATGCAGAAATTAAAGAAAGCTGAAGATTTTTGGGTGTTCAATATGTCTATGGCTGCTCTGTTCCCATACATATGTACTTTTATTTCAATAAGTAAATGATAATTGGAATTGGTATTTTGTAATTGCAATTTCTGAGGTGGAACTGGAATTGGTATTTTGTAATTGCAATTTCTGAGGTGGAACTGGAATTGGTATGTTGTAATTGGAACTAGAACTGCTGAGGTGTAATTGGTGTGTAATTGGTATTTGTAATTGGTGTGTAATTGGAATTGACATAACGTAATTGGCCTTTGGTCACCATGAATAAGCTACCTACTTGATGACTGTGCCTTTCACCCCTGCCTTGGTTGCCTGCATTACCCGGCTCACTAATGCCTCCCGCAAGTCACCATCGTTGACACCCAGCAACTTCGCTGCACGGCCCAGGTCACCCTCGGCTGATTTGCAGACTGTACTGCCACCTAGTGGTAAAATACAAATACTTTTACGTCAGGTTAAGAAACTCATATGCATACGCATGTTGTATATATATATATATAAATAAGTTACATACAAATGTGTATATTCTTCATGGCTGAATATATTCTTCTTCAGATAACCTGACATTACATATCTCTATTTCTATATATATATACCAGCTGAGTTGCCCAGCACTGCACGGGTGAAAAGGCAGCCATTGCAAGTGTGTATAACTTGTTGCTCTAGACTGTCAAATTTTTGTAGGGCAATTCCAATGGCAATAACAACTTTGTGACCCAAAAATCATGTTCAACTGTCGGTTTCACGAATCACTCATACCGTACAATGGAACTTATGTGGACATTTGATGTAGACAGCGAGTAACAACTGTACGTAACTATGAACTCTATTGTTCTGAGTTGCGTAATATGTACGTCAAACAGCAACATCGGTTCCTTCGTCTTCGTCAGACTTCTTGAAAAAAATTTAATGAACAAACCAACCATATAGGCCTCCAGGCATGCCTACAACATTTCAGCCCCATACATCCAAAACTGACGGAGATATGAGGGAACATACAGACAGAATCACAAAGTACTTTATAGCATAGACATAACATATATAGCATACTCTAGCGAGACAGACAACACACCTTTCTTGTCGTTCTGGTCCTCCTCAAAGGTGACATTTCCAACATGGAGCACGGCCGCAACAACAGTGTAGATGGACATCCGCTCGTTGTCATCCATTCCCATGGACGCCATTGCCTGGTCAGTGACCTTGAAGTCTCGGGCGTCATCCAGAGTGATGTCCTTCAGAGAGCCATTTTTCAACATCTGAAAACATAACTGCGTTCTCGAAGCTTTTGCAGGAAATACTGGATTCTATAAAGGGAAAGTCTGAGTTGTTCTATTATAAAATCGTACAAAAATGTTATATGGTATAAATTACATGTATTGTAACATCTCGACTGCTCAAATGCGTTTTAATAAACCACAAAGATCACATTCGATGGACCTTTCTGTGCAACATATAACTTAACAATTAGCAAGAAGCAAAAAGCAGTCTCACACAACTTCTTTTTAAAGCAGTTTCTAATGTGCTGTTTGGATCATTCCATATGAAATCAACCAGCAACATTCTTGATCCCCTCCGATTTTAATAAAATTAGTGAAATTAGTTCAATTTACCTATGCCAAATTTAATTTTTCTGAGTGAAATATTGCATTATATTAATGAATAAAACATTACAAAACTATTGCGTTATCCCATAACATGTAGATATAATTTTTTTGGCATATGTAAATTTCACAACAGGTCCAACACGTGTGCCAAATTTCATTAAAATCAGCAAAAATGTTGTGCGTTTTTGACTGATTTCACATGGAATGACCCATAGGAGAATTATGAACACCATCACCAGCAGCCCATAAAAGAGCACGGACACAAAAGGCTTGGGAAAACAAAGCCTTACACGGCCACATGCCCAGAAACACACATACAACAGTGTGTTCTATCTGCGCATGTGCTCTGTTCTGCCTCCCATACAGATGACGTTGCTTATACCACACAAGCAGTCCCATTTTTCATTAATCCACAGGCTTTTGAGTGGAAACAATCTCAATATTATACATTGCAAACGGTTCTGTTTTTGCACACCATTTTGGGGACCAATTGGCTGCATGACACTGTAATGATTCACTTATTCAGAGAAACTTTGAATGTCAGATGCACACCAAATGATACATCGAATGGTCTCTGTGACTGTATTTACATCAACAAGCTACATTGGTTGTTCTTGGTTCATAGACCTGTCAGTTATTGGAGATCAATAAAATAATAAATCAATAGAAATGTCATCATACGTTGCAACTCTACCAACAATAGTTATAGCATGGGTGATAATAGGATGTTTCATCAGACGCTTCATTAACCCTTGATGACCAAACGGTGCAGATAAATGAGACTGTACAACAGACAACTCACTTCTTCACCAACAGTACAGTACAATGCACCACCTCGGTGCTCACAATCTGTGTCATTAAACACTGGAGAAGTGAGACAGTTCACATGATAACAAACCTGGGCACTCTTCTGATTGGCATTCAGCATTTTCTCGGTTTCGGACGAACAAAAATACTGCGTACATCCACGATTCAAGAACTATAAAATACACAAGAAACGCGAACATGTAGACACGTACAATACGAATATCACCGAGGTCACGTAACTGGGATCAGGTACAAAAACACATGTTTGCATGCATGCATTACATGTCATTCAACTAATGTAGTTGTAGTATCCTTGTAAGCAGGCACACACGTGCATACACCAGGGCTGGAGGTTGGAACCAAAGTACACATTACAAGTACTTGTCTTGTTTAAACAAATTACTTGTTATTCTATTATTCACTTACGCATGTTCCAATACTTACATTTGTAATATGTAATTACTTTACTTGTAATCCTATTCATATAAGTACTGGTACTCATAGTATATTTGACTACACACTCATACTAACCTAAAAGATACAAATTGCTTAGAAATGTACTTTTGTGTGAATAAGTGTACTTATTTCTAATGTGTAGATTTTAACCAATACTAATGTGATATGTAAGGCTAATTAAAATACTATACTGCAAAAATAGTTAAACATGAGTTGCAGCAGTGCTTAATTGTACATTCATAACCAATCATCACCCACTAAATGATTACTTTGCATGCAGCCTAACTAGCTTTTTTGCAATTTTTTTACAATTAAATGTTTAGAATATATAAATTAGTTTCAACATAAAATTAATGTAAATCTTGTAACACGCTAACCAAATCAAATCAAAACAATTTTGATTATGCTTACATTAAACAACACCAGATGTTATTTACCAAACCATAAAATATTAACCTATATTAAAACAAAGCAAACATATCCATATTAAAAACAAAACTGTATTATTGCTAATGTCAAACGAACAAACCTAAATATAATTTCAGAGCAATTGGTGGAACACAATCAGCCTTCAAAGCTCATCTCTTACTTTGTACATTTAATTGCCACTGTTCCAGGGTCACCAGCTTATATAGCAGTGCAGTGCACTGGTTTCACGAAACTTCCCAACATGAGAAATGGACACTGTCCATGCAATTTTGGCAGTAGGGATTCCACGTTATGGTTGGATATACATTCCCATAACAATGTTTTTGAATGGCAATTAAACAGAAAAGTAAAAACAAAACATAACAACAAACGCAGGACACATCTACCAGGCAAAGGTGCTATCAAAAGCACGACTAAATGATGCACCTGTGGAATAAAAGCAAAACACGTCTAAGAGGCAGCCATGCAGCATATATCACATCACACAACAACATCACAGTATGACGATTCATGCTGTTAGAATAGTTTATATAAGTACCTACATCAAATAGGATTTTATCGGTTTATAAAGTTTTTGCACACTGTAAAAAGTGTAAGTGGGTTAACATAATATTTATCTTAAGATATGAGTGTTTGTCACAGGTGTTGAATTTCATGATCTGGAACGTATCAAACGAATTACATGAAAAAATGCTTGCAGAGAGGGAGTTCCTGTCTTTTATTGTAAATGGGAAGAACTTATTTCTAAGTGTGTTTAATGAGTGTGTAATTTAAAGAAACTGATTATTATGTTTATGTGAGGAACTTATTGTCATGTTTGATGCATTGGTCTAGCGATCTATCAGATTGTGTTCTATTTCGTATAATGTGCAGGTGTCTTTTACTTACGTGGTAGTTCTCAGGCGACTTGAGGCCCAGCAGTTGCCGCATGTTATCCGGGGCGCCCGCACACATCCTGTAGAAGATGTGATAGTTCCGCTCCTGGGATGACTGCACGCAGATACGAGACTTCTCCAGCAGGTAATGAGAGATGTAGCCACCGCACACCTGGTACTGTAACACACACAGACACTGGCTACAGAGGCGGCTTAGAAACACAATAATAAACTTTACTTATACACTCACATCCACAGTAAACCCTGTTCAGGAGTGTTTACAGTTTACTAAAATCCTAAGAATGAATGCTGTAAATAGTAAAGCCACTAAAAATTTTAAATTAAGACAACATACATATATTGAAATATACTGAAATTTTTAGTTTTTAATTTATTTGGTTATGTTACAAGATTTATAAAAGATTACAAGATTTGTAAATGTGAAAAAATAGCCACAAAATGCCAAATTTAATCGTTTTGAGAAAATCCCTAAAGAAATAATCGACATACATACAAGTATGACAGTAGTACTGATCACTTTATGGAAACATTTTTTTAACATAAAAAAATTATGTGTGCTACACCACCATGAATAAGTTCGCAAAGTTGAATGACAGCCTAAGGTGGTAGTGTATTTTTGACACAAACCCTTCACCAATCGTAATTCTAATTCATGTAGTACTGCTTACAGGTAAGATGCATTCATATGTCAAATTGCAGCACTGTAAGTGTTGTAATTTTTTTAAATAGTAAATTAAGCATAATTTCCTGGTTATTAGTGACAACAGAAATGTCAATAGATACGCATATTATACTTGAAATGTGACGTTTTTCACTAGCGTTTTATGTATTGTTGACAAAATATAATGACCATTGTTAATATTGATATGTCCCCTTAATATGCCACCACAATGGCCTTTGAATCTGTATTTATAACGCATTGTCATCTACGATATCAGGTTATGCCAACTATCTGACAAACACTTGGCAGGGTGTGCGTACTATCATTTTGACTGGCCTGTTATCCGCAGTGTCACCAGATCACATTTACATGCCATTTCCTTTATAGCTTCAAAGGCACAATAAGCTACATTAGCACTGATATTTACATGTTTAAAGACATGACTTAGTTAGGTAAATATATTACTGATGTGTACTGCAATCACAGTAACCAAATGATATGACCACATTCACGGCGAACGAATAAAGATGGTTCAAGGATCAGCTCAAATGCGGTCATTACTATGGAATCACCGTCAGCATTTCTAAGAAGTCAGGGGGCTTTCCAAAAGGACTGTTTTTTTTAAAGGATGGATTGTCAAAATATGACTTTAGTGCCAGGACTGCTGGGTGATTATTTGTGGTGTTGATGTTCGGTTCAATATTTCCTAGCATGTTGAGGGAAAAAAAATTAGCTGCCCCAGCTACCTTAATGACGGAATTTCAGCTATATATTTACTGGAGTATGTCACCTTGCCAAAGAAACAGCTTGCAGAGGTCACTCCATCTACCACATGATGTCTGCTTTATCTGGCCTCAATGTATTTCCATAAAATAGGGTTTGGGCCACAGATTTGTTCATTACTATATCACCCATTAGATAGACTCCTATGTGAGCACACATGTCTTTCATCCTGCAGAAATATATTAAATGGTGCATAAAAAACTGACTTTGACACAGACATTACATCCAGATATAACTTACAAAGGCAACAAGACAAAAGTAGTACAATAGGTTGTTTTCAATATGTTTAAGTCTAACATTCGTCTTACCTTTGCATCCATATGAATCTCCACAAACTTTCCAAATCGGCTAGAGTTGTTGTTTCTCACGGTTTTTGCATTTCCAAAGGCTTCCATCAACGGGTTGGCTGCAAGCAAAACAACACACTTCAGTCATGAAGCCATGCGTAGGACGTCACTGCATTTCACATGGTAACACCTCACAGAGAATATCACCAGAATCACCAGTATAAGTACCACTTATTTTTACGTCTCAATGATGAAATGTACTCACATTCTATGATCCTCTGTTCGATCGGTCCAGCATGCGTGCCCCACGACTCTGTGAGGTACTTCAGAATATATTTAGTCGACTCTGTCTTCCCTGCGCCTGATTCCCCACTCACTATGATAGACTGACTCTGCTTCAGCACGCGCATGTCTCGGTATGCCTTGTCAGCTGAAACAAATGTAGATTATTGTTATATATCATAGTGGTCGATTATCCACACCTGGGTACAGCCTGATGACATAACTGAGTATAATAAAGGAATGGCTAACTAGCCATGTGTTTCCATATTAGCAGTGGTGGTGGGGCCAAGCTAAGTCAACCATTAGTTTACCAGGCTACCATGTTGTGGTGCAGTGGGCTATCTGTGTCTAAGTCGTGTAATGTAATGTCAACAAATACATGACAATTAGTATCTTCACATGAGTAGAACAATCGGGGGTAAAAGTTGAAAAACTAATTATATAAAGAAAATACCAGACAAACACTAATGTAATGGCGTGTCAGTAAGAAAAATACAACCTAAGAGAAACTACATATACTACTATAATATACTGTATGCTATATAACTACATATATAAGTTGATAACAACCAGTCTATAGCAACTAAAGAGAAATTATGTATGCTAAGTTGATAACAACCTAAGAGAACGTATGTATGCTAAGTCAATAACAACCTAAGAGACTATGTATGCTAAGTCAATAACAACCTAAGAGAAACTATGTATGCTAAGTCAATAACAACCTAAGAGAAACTATGTATGCTAAGTCAATAACAACCTAAGTGAAACTATGTATACTAAGGTGATAACAACCTAAGAGAAACAGTGTATGCTAAGTCAATAACAACCTAAGAGAACGTATGTATGCTAAGTCAATAACAACCTAAGAGAAACTATGTATGCTAAGTCAATAACAACCTAAGAGAAACTATGTATGCTAAGTCAATAACAACCTAAGAGAAACTATGTATACTAAGGTGATAACAACCTAAGAGAAACAGTGTATGCTAAGTTGATAACAACCTAAGAGAAACTATGTATACTAAGTCAATAACAACCTAAGAGAAACTATGTAAGCTAAGTCAATAACAACCTAAGAGAAACTATGTATGCTTTGTGTTCTAAATAAAACACTGGCACATCTTGCAGGATGATCTGAAGTTGACCACTGAGTATCCACTGTCACTGGACGGCGTTGCTCACCTATTGCAAACACGTGTGGCGGCATAGTACCAAGAGACTTTCCCTGGTAAGACTTGATCTTCTCTGATGTATACAGCTTCTTCAAGTCATAGTAGGGATTCACCGCCAGCAGGATGTTGGCTACGTAGGTCTGAAAACACACCATCGCATATCACTTTGCTATGGTAGCAGTCTATCTGTGCATGGAATTGGTTGCCGGATTCAGTTGGGACAGTGAAAACATTGCTATATATAGAACTTTTAAAACATCTTTTCGGAGTAATATACTTTTCATAGTTTGCTGATGTGAAAATGTTTTGCCGTATATATATATATTATATATATATATATATATACACTTTTTTATTACATATTATGTATGATAGGACATCTTTAAAAAAAATATCAATTGATTGGGTGTTGTGCGAGTACTGCCACCTTTATTACAAGTGAAAATTAACCCATCCTCTGGACGGAATAACTTTGTAGTTCGTGTTTAAATACGGGATACACAACATTCTTCACACAATATACATCTATGCCTTAGTACTTGGTGCTGCCAGTCAATATCTTGATGGCTTCTTGGAGTAATAGCAATGTCTGGCAACACCTTGCCCTTGTATAACGTAACTTTGAACAATCAAAGAAACGATGCATGACAGTGTCAACAATTGTACGTAATTGTTCGAATAGCGTTGCGAACAGTTGTATGTAATAACTACAAAGGGCAATTTGATTGTTTATAGAAAGGGTAATAGTGGGGTGAATTAAAAAAAATTAAACCAAGATGACCTGACCGTAGATGAATCCCTGAAAGTTTGGGGCCCGAGATGCAAAGCGTCTAGGAGGAGTAGCATGGCATACAAACATACACTTGCTCGATTATAATAAGATTATGTATTTAGTTGAACCACCAATCAACAGCCTCTCTCTTTAATGACCACTTCTCTCTTTAATGACCACCTCTCTTTCCAGACCATGTTTTTTGTAATGGACTACGAACATTATAACTAACCAACTCCAAAATGCTGCATTTCTATTAAAATAGGCATTATTTAGCGATCACTGATCACAACTAAGACTTCATGAAGAGGCATATAAGAAAGACAGAGGAGTATGACATGTCTTTCTGGAGAAAGAAGGCTGCCAATAGGGAGAAGAGGAAAGGGATAACAGAGGAGGATGACAAGTGGAGGGAGAAGGCTGCCGATAGGGAGAAGAGGAAAGGGATAACAGAGGAGGATGACAAGTGGAGGGAGAAGGCTGCCGATAGGGAGAAGAAGAAAGGGATAACAGAGGAGGATGACAAGTGGAGGGAGAAGGTTGCCAATAGGGAGAAGAGGAAAGGGATAACAGAGGAGGATGACAAGTGGAGGGAGAAAATTGCCAATAGGGAGAAGAGGAAAGGGATAACAGAGGAGGATGACAAGTGGAGGGAGAAGGTTGCCAATATGGAGAAGAGGAAAGGGATAACAGAGGAGGATGACAAGTGGAGGGAGAAGGCTGCCGACAGGGAGAAGTGGAAATAGATAACAACTGGGGCGGTGCAATAGTACATGAACTTCCTCACCCCTTTATAAGGGCAGTAACGAGGAAGAACACAGATCAAAACTGATTTACATCAAAGGTGCCTACTGCAATATATTAATCCAAGTAATAATTTCAACTTACAATTTTTATTCGGCAACAGTACCCCCAGCTTTGGGGGAAGAAAGCAAAGTATAAGTTCTGATATAAAACTGTTGAATTGGGTTCGTGCATACACATAAATATTACCAGCTACTTGCACCATGTTTCGTGTGTGTAGTACATGTATACGTACATAGATTGAGTCCTTCATGTAGCGGAGCCGAAGATTGTTCAACAGGGTAGCCTCATTGAGGTACATTAAGGCACCTGCAAGATATTGGGTTAGTACAGAAAATGTTATTATAATAAACAGCTTTACAAACTGTAATGAATAACTATACAAATTATATATTATTAATAATTTTTTAAATTATAATGAATAATGTTTACAAATAGTAATCACCAGCGATTTTCTAAGGTAATACGTGGTTCTGAATTGGGATCATAGTGTTACGTTTGTAAACCTTCTCATATACTGGTTGGTGCCAAAGGGACTGTAAAATTCAAGTTAAGGACTGTAAGCAAACGCTTTTAAAAATCACTGGTAATTACTACCTTTACAAATTATAATGAAAAAATTTACAAATTACAGTTACTATGTTTAAAAACTAAAATGAATAATTTTACAAATCATGAGTAATTTTACAAATTACAACTAGTGTTTTTTTTTAAATTGCTTAAAATATACTTTACTGTCTGGACACCCAATACTTACAGTTGTCATCTACATCTTTGTTGTCATATTCCTCGCAAGGGAAGACACGGTCGTATGACGCACTGATAGACTGTAAACAAAATTATCATGTTACAATTTGATCAGTATTTATTCAGCACATCAAAGAATACAAGTACAAATCAAGTACAAGGGAACATCTATGAACAACAATTACAGTTTTATCGTATGACCATATTTCTGCCACTGAACACAAAAATAAAATAAAATGGATAAAATTTTAATGTCTAACTTATTACTCTGCAGTGAAACCCTCTTAAAACTTGCAGTGTTTGTATTTGTTTATTTGACAATGATCGATCACTAAAGGGGCCACTTGCGTAACACAGCAATCAATATTTGTTTAGTGACTGTTGGAGGAATACATAACATATTCATTGAACAACAGGCTCTAATTAAGGATGCTGCCACTAATTGCACGCAAAGTGCTAAAAAGTCACCAATTACAGCAACTGTACTTCATCATTAATTCAGTGGGAATTCCTTACAATTGATAACTGTGTTAGACTCACTACATACTATATGCTGGTTTCATAAATAATTAACACCACATTAACATTATTGCAGGATATATATTCCAAATATACGCTTAACCCGAATCCAAATGTTTCTTGTCTACATCTTAGGCATGTATCATACTAACTGCTAGTGGTCTTTGTTGGACAGATACAAGCGCAATTCTTGCACTGAACACTCCAACCAGTAGCTTGTTTTACATGAGCGATTATTTGCCCAAATGGTCAGCCGACATGGTGCAAGAATCGGTCATATTAACACGGTATAAACACCCCCACAATACTGATTAAAGAGGACAGTTTGTATCACTTGAATTATAGCTGGGTCAAAATCCACCGACTGTCAGTTGAAATTTTTAAGCAGTGGCCAATCGGTGATCACTGCAACCAACAGCTGGTGCACCCATCACGACCCTTCGTCAAAGTTCAAATGGGGATCAGTGTAAGTCAAGATATAGATCACCGTGTCTAGACATGTCGCTTGCCTAAATGCACACACAAGTTAGTTGTGCGTCAACGTGCGACACAGTGTCACCTAACAAATTGGGGTAAAGTCGCTCATTTAAACGAAAGTGTTAAACTGGACTTAATCACACCACTGGGTACACTCACCTGTCCCTTTGCATCGACAGTGATCGTATCAGACCCAATGTCAATAATGCGGCCCAACACGAAGCCCTCCGTGGGGTGGGGAACCCACACCTGCTTGTCCCCATCCATCGTGGGTCAAGCCTCTGAAACAAAGAATGAATCATGGCCACAACTTACAACAGGAAAATATAAACCACGTTCTTACATAGCACCGTATCCAATCCTCAGGTACACTCAAAGCGTTTTACACTTCGTTACCTTCATCCCTATTTATTCCTACATTAACTCAATTTCTCTGGGAAGCTTTCAGCCATGCCGCTATTACTGCACAAAGAATACTCATTCGTTTATATCCACTATTGTCTACAGCCAAGTACTCATTTATACAGCTGAGTGAACTGAAGCACCTTGAACAGTGAACAAAACTTTCAAAGCAACAACCGTCTTCTAGAATAAGAATCTAATTCTCGTTCACTGTGCCACTGCACCCTACTAAATGTTGCCATATTTTGAATAAATTCAATAGAACTGATGATGCCATTTTATAGACTCAAATGTCGTGATTCATTTGTACAGCTAGGCATATAGGTGTGTATAAATATTCGTCATAATAGCCTCAAGCAATACTATTATATTATAGCATAACACACACACTGCGACACTCGCACATAATTAACCAGGCATTCTTATGTAAGAGCAAGGAAGCGGCTACTGCAACGTGGACTATTTAAGCATAACCATGCCTATCTTTGTGTGCCATGTGCAGCGTATTCAATGAACAGACATCTATGAATCATCAACCCCCACACAAGTACCCAGCCAGCCACACTTGCTGTACTGACGACTTCTGTGTCATAGGCATTCAGTTTACCCAGCAACCATGACAAATAAACGCCCTGGAGTATGGCAACCCTCCAGTTGCACAAGCTTCTGGCACTATTCAGGGATCCCAGTGATCTACTGTAGTTGATTTCACATCCTGTTGAAATAGACGTTGATCGGCATGTAAGGGTAACACAGTTTTGTCTTCATTTCCTGATTATTTGAACCCAATTTAACAACTTAACTCGCTGTTAGTCAACATGTTTTCGTGTAATATTTCACCCTGACATCATTTCCATCCTTTATTTTCACGTACTGGTTTACAAATTTATTTCAAAAAAACACTAAAACATTTCCATAAAATCTCTGCTGAATGGATGCACCAGTCGCAACACAGAAGAAATGATAAACATCTTGTGGGTGAAAAACAACAGAATAATTCCACTGCACATAGAAGTTTGTTTGACACTGATGACTGGCCTGACACTAAGGGGTCAGGCCAGTTAGGCTTCTGGAAGTGTTACAGATGAATATATTGCCTAAAAATATGAAATTTAGCTGATTTCAGTTGTTTTATTTGCCAAGAAGCAACTATATTCAGCCAGGAACGTTCGAAATGTTGCACCTTTGGCAGTGCGATGTTACAGTATGAAGTGGATTTGAAAACGCGCACGTAGTTTGGTGTATTAATATTGGACAAAAACTGCCAATTTTGAAGGTAAGGTACATTTGCGACATGTTTAAAAGAGCTGGAGGTAAGTGATTTTTATGAAACTTGTTCTGAACATCAATGACACGAAGGCAGTGACTGTGAATGTTTTTCAGATTTCTTTGTGGTCCAAAATATTTTGCTATAATCAGACAAAAATGTTAACATGGCCACCATGTGTAATATCATACATCGCCATTTTGAGATCATCCCCAAACATTGCTGTTTTGAGATCACTCCCAAATCTCGCCATTCTCAGAGCATCCCCAAACATCGCTGTTTTGGGATCACCCTCTAACTTCCCAATATTGATGAAACCTGAAAATGAAGTCATGAATGATATATATGCTATAAGATGGAAAACGTTTTGTTATGCATATTTTATAACATTATGAACCTCACGCTGTTCTGTCAATCAACCAAACAATCAATTCTTTTATTTCCAAATGACTCAGTGGTCATGACTGTTGATGGAAGGCACTGAGTTATCTTGGTTGTTGATGAATGCATTTGATGTACTCATTGAAGTAGTTTATCTTGCCAAAAAATATTTTTGTGCATGGAGACATCCAAAGAGCTGTTGCTACAATAAGAGAACTTTGTAAACTATTTTTAGTTACTGCCCACCTTAATGATGCCAGCACCCATTGAAAAGAATGAGACAATTAAACTGCCCATATATCTTTATGATTTTCAACACGTACTACCATTCATCTGAGTTGCCCGACTCAGAGATTGTATGAAATAGTTATGTTAGACTCTGTATGGGGTAGACATATCACAATGTCAAACAATAAAATAACTGAATGCCACTGACAAGGTCAAACTTCCTCCTTCAAACAGGATTCTGCTTTGCTGCAGTTTACATGATATTTGACCTAGATGTAAACTGTGGCACATTCCATGTGCCCAAAGATTAAATCTAGAATAATTTTGTCATAATATTTTATTGATCCCACTCTAAACTTCCTGTTCCACATTGTCATTCAAGCTTGAAGTAGCCCAGCGGACACTGCTGGTGACCGTCATGGCTGGTGTCGACCGTCATGGCTGGTGACCATCACAATCCATTGAATTTATTTATCTGTCAGGACTTATTTAGTCCTGAAAACATGGGTCAACTAGACGTCACTAACACCAGTTTCACCCATCTCATTGATGCTTACACCAGTCTCTCATATTATTTGGTTTCAAACCGGGGCTGTTGACTGATATATATATGTTCTTGTCAGTGATTTTGTTTTTATTATGTATAATTAAGCCTGAAAGAAAACATTTGAATGGTCACTTAAACGTTAACTGTGATTGGGGTGTGGTTCAATGAAGTGGCAGGATGGCTATTGTGATTCACTTCCCATGTGTGACAGCACTCACAAAGCAACAGTAACTGAATTTATGGCCCCTGGCAACAGAGTGTCTAGTTGCAAGACACAGCACTCTGCAAGCTATTTCAAGCTATAAAGACGGTTTGCTGCACTTTCCCTTCTACTGACAGCAAAAACAACATAGGATATATGAGTATAAAATATGATCAAGTGCACAGAAAGTGTATAACGGTCACCACAATGTCACTGTACTAAGATTTTTAGTGTTCTTAGAATTAAGAAATATTTCATTTGACAGTAATCAAAACAAAACAATATAATAATAAATAAATGCTTTATTACTCTCACAAAATCTCAGCTAAGGATTAATCATTCACTATCACTGAGTATGCTTCGTAAGTACGCAATCTGCTGCTTGTGCATGAATATTTAAAAAAAAAAATTAAAATTTGCATAAACCATATCCTAGATTGCAACAAATACAAGAACGCTGTATGACAGCACATTCTCCTAATCTAGTCACACTGAGAGTGATTTAAGCCAAGCAGTCTTGAGTGTCAACACATATTATAATGATCGCATCAGGCCTACATATTAAAATTATGAGATTTGTTATTGCATTTGTCTATTTATAACGTTGCTAACTGGCTTGCATGCCGCTTGCACATCACTTATTTCTGTAAACAAGAGGTATAAAGGTCAAGGCACTACAAATTTGTAAAGTTGGGATGGGTGTTCTCATATAACCATAGTAAATGGCTTCATTTGCATATGTGAAAGTGTATGCACTACGGACAATGGAGTGATCTGGAGTTAGACTGCTCATATCAGTAATTGGAACCTACAAACTAACCCACAGGCACAGCAACTATGTTCACCCGGTGACCAGAAAAACTTGCATTAGAAGTGACGCAAGCCTATCTACTGTCTCGTCACTTCAGAAGAAAGTTTGCATTGTTGGTTCTACATACACCCAAAATAGCAGGAAGGAAACTCATAACCACAACCTTGATGTGTTCATCAGTCTCAAGTAATTATACTCCAAAATTGGACCAACGGCTTTTAGTGTCTCTTTCGAAAGACACAGGCAAAGTGGGGTGAATGAAATTGCCCAAGCTTCAAAACGGCAGAGGTGGAATCAAACCACCGTCCTCTCGATCAACAGGCGTGTGCTCTACCCACAAGACCACCTCTCCCCACTCAGACCACCTCTCCCCACTCAGACCACAGCTCCCCACTCAGACCACCGCTCCCCACTCAGACCACCGCTCCCCACTCAGACCACCGCTCCCCACTCAGACCACCGCTCCCAACTCAGACCACCGCTCCCCACTCAGACCACAGCTCCCCACTCAGATCACCGCTCCCCACTCAGACCACCGTTCCCCACTCAGACCACTGCTCCCCACTCAGACTAACAGGGTAGTTGCTAAGAAATTTGTTACATAAAGGAACCACCAACGGACATTTAGACTTGTGTTTTGCACAATAAACACAGTTAGCAACTAAGTTAACACATGAACACACACTAAATAATGTCAGTGAACTCTAATAGCAGACAAAACAAACATAATAACTTTCTGATTCAGGATCAGATATATGCAATTATCAATTGGTAAAACAGTGTGATGTTCGTTCAGATGGCATTAAGTGCCATTTAATACAAATATTGCATATAGCAAAATAATTAGGAGAACAGACCTTCGTGGTATCACAAACTGTATGTAAGAAAGACTGCACCCCCATCCACTACCTGTCTCATCTGCAGAGCAACTCGATCTGTTCATGACTATGTAAGACCCCACCCTCATGGTGTAATAACCAGGGGTGGGGCAACAATACTACAACTTCTACAAGGTACAATTATACTGAAGTATCACCTTGTTTCCTAGACAACCTTACCGAGCTATGCTGTGTTCCAAAATGTGTGCATGCATTAATGTACGTGTGCATACATGCATGTGCATACGTGCATGTATGTGTGCATGCATGAATGTGCGTGTGCATACATGCATGCGCGTGTGCGTACGTGCATGTTAGTGCAGGTAAAGGTGCATGCCAGAAAAGAAACAACCATCCTTTCGGTAGACTCCACCTTGAAACGCATGAAACCACAATTCATTCACACAACAGCACCCCAGGACTGCATTAATCAAGCCACGTTGCAGGTCACTGCTAGTTAACAGCACCACCCGTCATTACCAGTCATCACAGCAGAAATTAGATTGAAAGTTGCAACACTGCCAGAATGAACAGGACAATCTCTGATTGTGATCAAACTGGTGCGGTGTTTCAATGGTTTGGTGCCCACCTCATGAGGTACTGGGTTTGAACCCCAGGGCCGACGACCAAACAAGCCGTTTCATAAAAATTGGGTACAACTTGCCAACTCGTCTTGTACCTGACATACTGTATTTGACCTAATTAGCATACACCACTTTTTATTAGCAGGGTCCATAATTATTGTAATTTGACAAGTATGAAACAGGCCTGTGGTCAATTACATTGTAATTGTAATGATTACATTTGTTCAAGTAATAATAATAGATGGAACAGAACACAATGTAATAGTAATATACGGTAATGTAATAGTAACTGAGCTTTTAAATTTCTGTTATAATTTTAATTAACACTGGGTTATTTAGTATTAGTTCCAATAGCCTACAAAAACAATGGGTAAGACAACCAAGGCTATGAAGCCAGGTACAGTTTACACAAATAACTATATTGGTAATAGTAATTTGTATAATTTGGTCAGCAGAAGCAGTTCAAAGGAAAATAGGTGAACAATACGTGTGATGCATCACACATCACAAATGCCTTCTACTAGGAACTCCAAACAAAGCCACAAGTGTGTGTGAGCAACAGCAAACAAGTAACTGTTATTATCTGGTTTGAGTAAATCTGAAATGAGTCCTTGTGTCCCTATAAGACTGGCTGGCATGTTGGGGTGTATATTCAGATGAAATTCTACTGTCACTGTAGATTACCGATGAATGCTTGAACAATGAGTTGTTGTTGTTGTTGTTGTTGAGAAGTACTGCACTACTCATTACTCAATGGAAAGTTAAAATATGCATCATGATATGCCTGCACGCACTCCAAAATGTTTAATCGAAAGCAAATAGTTGCAATAGAAAAATGCAATAGTATCAGATTGATATGTAATAGATTATGTTGTCTTCAAGATGTAATAATAATAGTAACAGTAATAAAAAGGAAACAAAGTAGTAATGATAGATTACATTTGGTGTCAAACAGTTGGTACCAATTTTCAGTAGTTCTACACTAGTCATCAAATAGTGTTAAACAGTTACCTTATTGACTAGAGAACAAAATGTTGGTGTATGCTTATAAGAACAGATTCTTTGACATTTTTTCATGGCCCAATTGTTTTCAAGTGTACTATAGGCTTATTAGGTCAAATACGGTATATGAGAAGAACAGTGGAAATGTGTCTTTCGGATGAGACACTAAGAGTGGTACGGGTCCATTGGCTAAACCAGAAGCAGTCAAAGTTGGCTAACGAAAAAACAATCACATTAGTCAAATTGATAAATGATAAAATATGTTGGAGTGAGCCCTGACTATTGACTATAATGCATTAGACTTTGCACATAACATCTAGAATTTCTCAAACAGCCATAGGTTTGCTAATGCTCACCATACAAAGCCAGACATTCAAGCTGGCTAGCTGTTAACCATTGAAGTACACAACAACTACATAAATAATGTCAAACAAAATCAGCTGTGACAGTCCAGTGGGTATTCAGAGAAAGGGGATGTATATGTTTCCTGCTTTCGGTTTGAAGACCACATGATCAGTTTGAAGTACAGTGTAATTCTATTCACAGACACTGTGAATGGAATTACTGCTTCTTGTAACTTGATATCAAATGCCAATGGCATGCATACCTGTATGTAACTCCCTGATGCATGCCATTTGCATGCATGCATGCAACCAGATATTTCAGAGCAGCCTATCTAACTATATTTTCAATCTAAATAATGATTTCAGTTGATGCCATATCATGATACATTCATACTAAATATAAGTTAGTTACCTATGAAGGGACCACGAAGGTCCCAAAAGCTACGTAGAGCATATCCAGTATTCTGACAGGTAACTAACTTATTTTCAGTTAGATAGTGATTATTATCTATAATTGTGTGTGTATGTGTGTGTGTGCGCGCATGCGTGCGTGTCAGGCCTGGGGTAATAGTAATATGCAATAGTAACAATTACAATTGTTCAAGTATTAGTAATTATAATACATGGAACAGAAAGCAAACTAACAATAACCGAGCTATTACTTCGCTATTACAACTGAACATTTCAATTACTCCAAAATTCAATTTCATTGAAAATAATCTGACCAAAAAATCCTGTATTTTGACATAATGGGACTTGGACAAGCATCATGTTCAGTCGTTCACAAGCAGTTTTATTTATTTATTTTTCAACAGTGGTGATAAAATGGTTTAGTATGGACTCATGACAGTTAGTAACTTTAGCACTATTAGCAGGAGACAGCTGACTGCTGCATGGCTAATTGGTCATTTGAAGCCAGGTCTACCAGCCATCTATCCTTTTCACACAAGCCTGTGCATTCATTCACTGAAGCAGGATAGGGTTCCAGGCTTCCAGCACTAAACAGACTTAACATCTCAATCAATCAATCAATCAATCAATCAATCAATCAATCAATCAATCAATCAATCAATCAATCAACCAACCAACCAACCAACCAACCAACCAACCAACCAACCAACCAACGCCGTCTCTAGCTGCCAGCCTGGTTATGTTTGAACAAAATCCAGGGGTTATACCACCTTTTCTGAGTTTTTCACAGTTGGTAGCTTGTACATTATTGACTAAAAGTGTGAAAACATCCTATCCTTGAACCAATAATTAACTGTCCACCAAGCAGCAGCCGAACAGTATGGGTCTACTATGGGATAATCAGACTGTGTTATATGACAGAGACATTGCTTTTTTGGTTCATTCCAATGAGTATATGAAACTTTTACATCCGACTGGAGTTGTGTGAGGTTAATTTAATTGGGAAATTTATGAGTTAATTGTAATTTAATTCATTATACACCCATCAGTTAATTTGAATCTATGTAAGTGATTAAGTATGTAAAATGTTTTAATTAAAAATAAAATAGTTCCTATGGAAAATGTAATAGTAATAGCTTGAAATGTAATAGTAATGTACTACATTACCTTCAGCATGTAATAGTAATAGAAAGAAAACTAAGTAATAATAATAGTAATCTATTACATTGCAATGTAATAGGCCCCAGGTCCGGCGTGTGTGTTAAATAATATTAGGTTCATTCATGGTAGTGCAATTACCATGTCAGCGCATGTGTGTAAGCATGTTTATCATGTATGTGAGCGTGCATGCACACATGTGATAGTGGACGTTTTAGCCAATGACAGTTAATCAATAACAGCCACCAGGCATTATAATAATTCACAATTGCAATGAATCCCCAATGATACGCAATTATTGCCACTTTGTTTATGCATGTACACTATTTATCACCATAACAATGCTAAGGCAGTTCAACATTTTACGTTGCTCTACCAGTATGTCCAGTAAGTATATTTATTCGCATTACTGTCAATCAAAACATTGGGCAACACAAAGATCTCCTGTCTGCAGTAAGACAAAAGCTGAGGTGGCACGGCCATGTCACAAGGTAAACTGGCCTCATCCTCCAAGGTACAGTGAGAGGCAAAAAGAAATGTAGGCAGCGAAAGAACTGGACAGACAACATCAAAGAATGGACATGACTTGACTTCCATGAGACACACGTGGCAGCAAGGGACTGATAAAGGTGGAGACATACTGTCAGATCATCAGGCGAGGTGCCCCATTGACCACCCACGGTCATGGGATAGTTGAAGGTATACTGGGGGTTTCAACCATTAGTGTATCTTTTGCAAGTACTATAAACAAAGTCCAATCTAACCATGCCCAAGTGTCTATCGGTTGCAGGTTACTGAGAAGAGGTGAAGTATTCAGGCATGTCTAGTCGTTTTACTAGTCTCTGGAGTCCTTTCCATGTTTTACTTCTGTCCAATGAATTGTTTTAGTGCTGTTTAAATTAGCATCAACATGCTGACATTTTGGAAACAATGCATCATGTGTTCAAGGATTTCCAGGCACTCAACACTACACACAAATGTTAACTAAACACAAATTCTAGACAATGCAACAGTACATTTCAATGCTGGGTAAATTAACGAACCAAGCCAGGGTACACAACATCATTGCAGTGTGTGTGTACTATGTAGTGATGTACACTCTTCACACATACTTGGTAGAGAATTACAAAAACGCCAAGACTCCAACACAGACAGTTAATGAGATACTGAAACCTGTAAAGAATAATTTATACATAACAAACAACCTCATGCATAAACGACTACCATAGACATGGTCAGTTCCTTGGGCTATATACAGTGGCATTCAACTTTATAACAATGTCAATTGATAACTATATCACTGGTTATTAACACAATCGATTTTAATATCCAGTACAGTAGTTTCCACTGTACTGAAACTTGGGACAAGAGAAAATTCTGATTCTGCTGACTGTCATACAAGATCCTGTTGTAGTAGTCGGTCTAGGTCAGCTGACTCATTACACAAGAAAAATGACCTACACAAGGTGAACAAAGTCAATACACCTGCTATTACTTGAGACAGCGTTACGGTTCACTGCACAATCATAATAGTCTTCTTTCGACTGAGAGGGAACAGAACATGAAGAAAGTACCACTAATTGCAGTAGGTCTCAAAGCATAATCTATCATACCTTCAAAGACCAAAAAAAAAATTTTTCAGAAAGATTTATGCACGTGGTGCTTATAAATCTTCCATGATACATGCATACAGTTAAGAGCATGGTTTTAGACAACCACTTCCTGGTAGAAATACAGATTCAGACATACCTACTTCCTGTTAAAAGTATGTTTTTACCTTGTTTACAAGTGAAACACAACTGTTGGAAACAGTGTACAGGTCTTCAAACCAATCTTTCTAGATCAGAGCTTTACACTTCATAGTTAACTGCCATGCTAAACAGACTCATTCATATCAGCGGCATACCTAGGATCTCAAAGAGGGAGGCCAATCCTGGTCACACATGCTACCACGTAGCGGCACAATGCAATATCACATGGCATGACCCAGTGCCCCCTTAAATATGCTACTGATTCACATGATTCTGTCAATGCTGCCAGGTAGTTCAACATTGACACATAGCTCTAGGTGAGCAGAGAAAACACTGCATGAAAATGTCCAGACTATGAAATAGAACAAAAGGATAAAACAATTACCATACTTGCTTGCCAGTATTATACAGTCTCAGTTTCTTTTGAATTACAAAATAAATTTTAATTTACCTTAAAGTAACATATATGAACAATATTTTCACTGAATACATTGTAGTCTTTTTTAATACAAATATTAAATTGTTTTAAGTGTTTCATTTAAATACAGTGTGACTATACGAATGAGTGATTTCCTGTAATTGGCAAGCCTGTTATCAATACCATAATATGATATGACTCATGTGTGTACCAACCTGCCACACCCGTTTTCTTTGATCCTAACACAGCACATCACTTGTATTAATCACGTTCACCTCTCACTGCTGTATATGTACAGAGCACTCATCTGAATAGTCCTCCATTTAGGCAAGACAAACACTTGATGCATAATCATAGGTGGTAGGCAATGCCTGGCATCAAAAAGCAAGAAGTCAGGGACATTTCTATTTTGAATGAATCATTGATGACAATTATGTCAGAATGACACAAGAAGAAAGGTGTCACTTAAACCTTGTTGATGATGGACAAAAGAGAATGGACTCAAATGGGTTGAGCACAGGGTCAAGAAACCAAGCACTGCCACAATTGACTTAAGCCTTTTTCCTCCTTGATAGGACATTGGCTATTAGTGATTCCTTTCCACTGGACATGGTTTTGGGCTTGTTGTTTTCATCTATATCCTACTTTTGTAATCTCTGCACCAAGTGTTTCTTGGCATACCCCTTTCCTTTCTGCACCAGGGTTCCACGTGAGTGCATGTCTTGTAATGTGTTGTGTTGGCTTCCTGAGAGAATGGCCTATCCAACTCCACGTCTGATTCTTTCATGTTGTATTTCATTACTAACTGTTTCTGGCCACCATATCCTTAGAATTCACCACAGACACTTACAAACTGGCAATGATAATGGCTGACATATGATTTGTTGTTGGTCCATGAAATGGAATATTGATACAGTTGAGTTGTCTTAACTTCAGTTGTCTCTAGTGTAAAATCACCCATTACCTATATGTGCAGGATTAATATTAAAATAGATTTAGATTTCTAGCACCTTTTGAAGATTCCCTCGTATATTCAAGGTCATTTGGTAAATGGCCAGAGAACCATGCATCCGATATGGCAATAATCCGTCCAGCCCTGTATGACCTATGAAGTGTTTGAGCTGTCTAATCTTAGGACTCTTCAGCTAAGTGGTTTGCTATGTACACATAATATACACACCACCAAAGGTGTTATCAAGTGAAGCCACTTAATTTATATCATGTACTCCACGAGGCCGGTTCAAGCGTAAAAGTGTGGAGAGTTGGTAGATAAACTTGTGTCCTCATATTTCGCTATTGACAAAGGGTGTGAAATTCGTGGAAGTAAAAAAATGCAAATAAAAAGTTGACTTAATTGATAGAAGTTAACAATTTCCCTGAAGATAATGCAGGTATTAATTAAGATATATTTAATTAACTTCAATTGTATGTGCGACTGACACAAACATTTTATTATAAGCTCCTGTACCTGCATGACAAACGGTACTCTTTAACAACAAAGTCAAAGAAAAGGTGTTTACCGACACCCGACATGAAAATTGTAACACTGAGCCGGAGGCCAGAATGGATACGACCAACACCCAGGGCCATGCCATGTCTGACAAATGTGTCGGCGTTTCCGCATTCATTTGACGCACTAGCCACTACCACATGAACAGTTAAATGTCCGCTACAACTCCACAGCAAGTGTCCACCTTCGACTGATACACACGAAGAGCCCGGGACTGGTTTCAGTGCACGTCAGCTGCGCGCCCCTTTTATAAGGCAACAAAGCACAGGACGATCGTCATTTCGCCAGTCTTGAATAGCTTAGGTTTTGCCTTTGCGCATGCAGCCACATCGCGGCTCCAAACAAATGAAACTACACGCGAGAGGAGAAACCATCAATACTTTAATCTGAAGTGATGCCTACATGCTATAAGTATGTAGTCAGTCAATTTGGAGGGTCAATTGTACGTTTCAAATAAAGCACTTACCTGTGTATTTACTTTGGAATTCACAGAAACTTCCTCTAAAATTGTTCCACAGGTAAGCCGGTGAAAGGACGCATGACGACTCGACACACGTCAGATTCACTCACCCAAAATATAGTGCAATAAGCTATTTCCGCCGATGAGTTGCGCGTGACTATATTCAAATCAAATATATGCGTAAATGACCGAACACACGTTTAATTTAAACAAATCTTATAACAAGACTAACACATCGTTAATCTGTTATAGAATGTTTGGGCGATGAATTCTGCGGAAGGATTTAATAAGATGCAAAATGCCATTACGTCATCAGGTGTGCAGGTGCGCCATTAGTGACACCTGTCGAACACAAGTGTCACTAACGTGATATTAACAAAGATACCAGTCATCAGTGTGAACGAGATATTGCATGCAAACAAAGCACGACATTTGGTTGTTCTGTTATATTGTTGTGCGACTCGCGTGTTCTATCGTTGTGACATTTGTTGACACGAACTGCTTATACGTATATAGGCTTAACTACTAAAATAGTAAATTTAAACGTATAAATATAATATCGCCGTGTTACATAAAGGATCAAATGGAATCATTGTTTTAACACATATCTGCCAACAAAATAATGAGAGGGTGTACTTTCGGGCATTTTAATGTAATAGTTAACTCAATAAAACATATAATATATTATAAGTAACAATAGGGCCTAATAATATTTAATTAACAATATAATTCATGCAAGTAATAATATGTTGCTAATTCCAGAAATGTTGCATAATGTGTAACATATATTTTTTACGACTCATAATGTTGGAAACACATTGAATTAGATGAGAAATATTAAAATAGTTTCTTCAATATTACAAAAATACATCTACCATTCGGTGTTCATAATTATTATCATGTATGCACCCGTCTCGCGCATGTGCTGCCATCTGGTGATCAATCAATCTTAACACATGGACACACCAGACGTTTAATATACCATGTAACTTGAAATTTACACTTGCCCCGCATGCTTAAATCTTAACGACAATGAACCCCAAAACGTGGTGTACGGTTACTTCCAGAAGACAGTTCAGTACAAGTCTTAGAAGGCCAGGTGGGGTAAAAACGAGGCCCCAAAAAACATTCAAGTTGGCAAAGAAAATGACGAGTGGAATGGAATGACAGTAGTTTGAAGACACATTTGCATAGTCACACTGGAGAGAAACCTTTCAGTGGTATTATGGAGGCAATATACATAATTATATCCTCTTTGCCATCACACCATTGTTGTATGACCAACGTGTTCTGTCTACTTCAACTGCTGATAGGCATCTTTGCAAATAGTTGTACTTTAACTTACTAGCCAAATTAGAGCAAAGTTTAGTTTTTCATCAAACTATATTTTGTTGATATGTAGACTAGTTAGTCAAATGTGTTCAAAGTGACAGAATACAATATTGAGATAATTAACGATTCAAAGCGTTGAAACTACATTTGGAAAAAAATAACTTCCTTGAATGTAATCGAGGGAATTTTTACACATAATGATACCATCATTAACACTATACATAAGGATGAATAACATTGGAATCACAACCCATTCCTTCAAGCAGACATTTGAACACAACCAACAAACATTTTCATTTCTTTATTATCAAATGGTTACTCTCAATTGTACAATGAACCTCAATTCAGGTTAGAAACATGCTACAGTAGATATTAGTAACAATAGCATGAAAACGAAGGTTAATTTCAACACACATCAGTCTAAGCCACTGCTCAATGCATGCCATACATTCAACAGTAATTGTAGTGAGTGCATTTTATTGTTTTCTATCAACTGCTGGATCTGAAAATACAACTGAAGCCCTCGGTGTCTCCCACAAAAAAGAGAAATTAAAACAACAGACACAAAATTATGAACATACAAAATATTTAAAAGAACATCAAAGGGAAAGAGAGCAACACATTATGTGCTTAGATTTACACTGTCCTTCATTTTCTGGATGCAGTTCAGTGACACACTATCAGTGACATGACAAGGACACGAGACAGTTGTCTGTGCTTCAATAATCAACATCATATAATTAGACAAGGCCACAAAATTTTAATCATGCACACCAGACAATTTGTCTCCTTTCAGTAAAATTATTTGTTAGAAATACAAACATTGCACTTTACCAAACCAAAAATAAATTTGCTTTTGCCAAAGAAATAGTAACTGAAGCCATAATATCTGCACCCATTTACAGAAGCAATTGTCAGTGAGTACTATGTAAAAAAGAAGAGCAAATCAACTATGTAAACTGATTATGAGCGACTGGTAGCATCATGATTAAACACTACAGAAAATATTTTTCTGAGAGGAAACTCCCAAGAACACAAAACGTCTTGTAATAATTTTACATATAAGAATAATAGAACCATTATTAAAAATTTACACGTCGTGACAGGTAATTGTATACATACATAATAATTATAGATACATAAATATTTCTATGATTACAAGGTGCCAGGGCAGAAATATGAGGCATTATCTACACGCTGACATCTTTGTCATCAGAGCAGAGAAATCCTGGTGGCACTCCTACAAATATTGTGCATTGTTTTGGCACTGGACACCATCAGAGTAAACCAAGACCCTGCACAAACAGGACACTCTTAAAGATTATGGTAACATCAGCCCAATTAGTTTTGAATACATAAATAGAAAAAAACTGGTGCCCAAGTGCTGAAAGATTAATTCTGGCACCATGTAATATAGCATCGAATCAGATCACCTATACAAACTGAAAGGTTAATGGTACAAAGGACATGCTGGCTATACACACATATATATATATATATATGGTTGGACACTGTACACTACAACAGTTCCGCACCAAATAAGGAAAACATTCACTAGCTACAGCGCGACACTCCACATTTCATGCCAAGTTGTTTTAAAAGCCATGAAAATATGACGCTAACAAAGTATTTACTGTGTGGCAAGACATCTACATCCTCCAGAATGTTGCAACTTGTAATAAACTCTCAGGATTCCACTTTAAAGATAGACGACCATGCGAAATGTTGTCAGGCATGTATGGGTGGTAATATTCACTGAAATAGTGCATGCAAGCCTTTACGTACAGCACTGGTGAAGCAGCAACCTGTCTAGGTCAGTAATGTTTGACTGATCAGACAGTCATGTTAACACATCACACCAAGCGAGCAGAACGACGACTAGCAAAACATCAGTCATTTCGCTAGCACAAGAGAGTCCAAGGTTAAATCCACAGTGATCATCCAAAGGACAGGACAGCAGCAGTTCTGTCCTGTCAGCTGGCACAGCAGCACAAATTGAACACGCAGCTCATCCAGTCAATGAACCATTGTCATTATTGTTTCGACACAAGTACAGATGACAAACTGAGGTTCCTCCAGGCTTGGCCGGTTACGATGTCCCAGATCGACAGTTGCTCAGGACAAATCTCCAGTCTATCACATATGTAATGACAGCAATGAGGAGCCCTTGCTTGTAGCCTGTGCACTCACGATACATCTGCAAGCAAGAGATACGTATTTCACCAACAGCAATCATAAGATGTGTTTAGTGCAAATAACATACAAGATTGCTCAAAATTCTAAAATCAAAAGAAAGCACTGTTTTTGATGTTGCAACAGCAACTACTTAATAAGACACTGGGAATGGATGAGATTTTCTGCAAAGTAATGCACCATCAAACAAATACACCACATTATATTGGGCTTTCTTTATATGTACTGTAGTAATGAAATGTAATTGTGTGGGTAATCAAATAACCTATCCATGTATTTTATGCATATATGTTTGATTGAACATAGTTGTGGTGATAACAGATCTCTTCCAAACCATGGCTTTTTCATTCATCATTCAACTAGACATTTTTTTAGAAACCGTACTCTTACTCAATTACATTGTTAAAAATACGTAATCAGGTTTTTTCCAGAGTTTCACATCATTCTAACTGGACACAACCAATATAAACAAAAACACACAGTTCTTCACTAGAACTCTCAGGGAATTAGCATTAAGTCATGGGGGCCATTGGGAGGTATAAATTAGCATGCACTGCAAGATTTGTGTTGTATTACAAAAAGTTTCAAAAATATTCTTTTATGGAAGTAAATTATGTCGATTAGAATACTTACAAATGTGGCCCTTTGTTGGATAGGATGCTGTGTATTTCCTATTAAAACACTTCCCATTAATATTATGGCCTGGTACTTACAACTAGCAGCTGTTTCTCCAAATCGTCGATGTAGCTGGTCGTGATTAAATTTTAAGAAGGCTTCATATTGTTCTACAACATACAGCATACAATGTGTTATGATAAATACAACATTTTGCAGCAATATAGCTGGTAATCCACAATGCAATTTAATGGTAAAGAAGAATAATTATTAAGGCCACACACGGCAGGTGAAATTACGTATTTTGAAAAAATATGCTCAAAATGTGTTTCCTCCTTTTTCGGATAGCTTTGTATGTTAATTATCAATTTGTATGTTAATTATCAATTCATCTTTATAACGATCACATACCTCTAAATCACTTTTATTCGTGAATAAAGTGTACCCCTATAAAGTAATAATCCTGTATTGTTTCTCAAAAGTTCAAAAACATGCTATGTTTAGACATTAGTAACACTGCTGTAAATTCACCATACACCATCTTGTTTGGTACAGATAGATTCCCCTTTCCGTTCTCTAACCGCCTGTCTAGGCGGCATCCCTGCCCTTTGACCCGTATTCGTTGGATATCGTCATATATGCAAGCAGCATTCTACCGACTATCTCCTTATTTGTTATTCGGCATCATGCTACATCACCGTCGGGACGCTCCGCTGTACTTGCGATCCACATTGACCCGGATATTTCCATACATGGCGCGGACATTTGCATATATGACGCGTGATCTCCCACAATGTTGCTTTTTCCGAGTGTAAACAACGATGGCATCTATCGAAAGTAACCATTGAGTCAGAGCGAATAAGTTTTCCACAAAGCATGCTTCTGGACAGAAAAAGAAAGGGATAGCGCAGCAACTGTGGGATGCACGCGCAAATAGGACATTTTCTACAGCGAAACAGCCGGATACGGCAGAAATGCAGCCGTGCGTTGCCACTGTAGATGACGAGTTAGCGACACAGCTGACGCAGGCAACGATTCCCGGGACTGGTGGCGGAGTTGGGAGTAGAATGGTGGCACAGGTCAAGCGCCGAGGAGGAAGAAGGGCTAGCATACAAGGCTGGCGGATTTTACTGAATGTTGTGGAACCTTGTTTGTCTTGTGGACTCTAGTTGTTTCTTGGTTGTTCCTGAAGTTAACAAATGTAGTTAATATTTTTAATGTATATAGGCATGGTAGCCTGTCCGCGAGTGACCTGAGAGCAAGTTACACATTTGAAAACATAGCTTTCTATTTGTTTTATTAATCCTGATTGATGTTATCAGATACATGACACTTCAACACCTTAAAGTCATTATTTGAGTAAATACACAACCCTATCAAATACCTACCAAAGAAACTTGCTAAAATCAAGTACTCAAATCAACAGATGTTGTCGAAAACTGCTAATAAAGGAGCTTATGCAGGCCAGATGGCATCTTGCCCCATCAACCATACCTTTAAGAAACTTCTGTTGTATATTAATAATGACGCACAATAATTCCAAAATGGTTGCCACTTTGTTTGGTTCATATATCACGTTTGCAGGAAGAATATCTCTGGAAGTACTTATGCCAGCAACATAATGTTTATATTGTTATATTCAGTATAATAATTTCTATAAGCATGCCAAAGGAAATATCTGTGTCACAGTTTGAAAGTATCAGAAGTATTGATGGTAAACAAATCCTGGACGGCCGTTTTCTCGAAAACGTGTTTTCTGCATTTAGAAAAAGGATATCTCTGTGAGTAATTATGCTATCCAAATAAGGTTTTAAATGTTGAATTCAGCATGCTTTACTCTGCACAATGACCAGGAACATTTTAAAAATCATCAACAGTTTGAAAGATAAACACGTGTTTGTTGCCAAAAATTAAGGGTTTTTTCACACTTTAACATAACAATTTTTTTAAAATAAAAACACAACATTTTAACAAATGCTCTGGTCATTGTACAATAGAATGTGTACTGAACATGGATTTGCAAGAATTATAATCATATATGTGCTCAATAAAAAATGACAAATGTTTCCAAATTTGCCAAAATTGGCTCAAAATGGCGGACATTTTGTTTGTTACCATGGAAACGGGGGTCTGGCTGACAAAAGTTCAATATATTTTTACTCAGCAAGACCCATTCTATACTTTTGGCCAGATATGGCAGCTGCACAGGGTATTTTTTATATTGATAATGATGGCAAACTTATTTATCCAGTAAGGAAGAGTTGGTCAAGGGGACATTGCAAGCAACATTTTTTAAAAACTTTTTTCATTCAGACCCCCATTGCCATGGTAACAAACAAGATGGCTGTCATAATGGGAAAATATAGCATACTTTGTGCATGGTCCCCGGCCATTACTACAGCAGATAAGATCACATTTCTTTCCTGTCATATCTAGACAACTTCATATTATGCAATAACCTTGCTTTTGTAATTTTAGTAAATTATATATTTTATTTTGAATAATAAATATTGTCGACAAAACATTAAGTGGTTTTCATTATAAACTAAGCAAGTTATTACAAATATAAGGTTGTTATTGCATGGAGAGAGTAATACAGAATATAACAATGTAAACCTGATTGACATAACTTTAATATTACCAGAGTTGAGTTACAAATTTATGAAAATGCAATTTCTGTAAATGGCTGACAAATATTGAATAACAATTGGGCAATGATTTTGGGAATAATTGTGTGTCATTAATAACATACAATAGAAGGTAAACTGTCATGTATCTGAGAACATCAGTCTTGACTGATAAAACAAATGTTTAACTTGTTCTCAGGTCACCCGCAAACAGGCTATATACATGATGTGTCCGATTTCATCAAATTCATTAACTAAATTTGTTAGTCTCAGGACCAACCAAGGAATAATTAGATAGTAACAGAGTCCACAAGACAAAGTTCCACAACATTCAGTCAAATCCGCCAGCCCCGTATTGCTGGCCTCCTCAGCGCTTGACATGTGTCACCTTTCTACTCAACTCAACCGCCGGAACCGTAACAAGAGTGTCAGTAACTCGTCGTCTGCAGTGGCAACGCACAGCTGCATTTCTGCCATATAAAAAATGTCCTATATGCGCATGCATCCTGCAGTTGCTGCCCTCTCCCTTTCTTTTTCTGTCCAAAAACATGCTTTGTTAAAAATTTATTTGCTCTGACTCGATCATAACTTTCATTAGACACCATCGTTGTTTACACTCGGAAATAGTAACATGGTGCATTGCGGGAGATCACGCATCATATATGCAAATGCCCGTGCCATATATGGAAATATTCGGGTCACCCCAAGGCTTAGCATCGTGGGAGACCACACGTCATATATACAAATGTCCAAATCGTATATGGAAATATCCAGGTCAACACTGAGCACAAGTATTACAGAGCATCCTGACGGTGACGTAGCACAATGCTGAATACCAAAATAAGGAGAAGTCGGTAGGATCCAGCTTGCATATATGATGATTTCCAGCGAATACTTGTCAAAGGGCAGAGATGCCGTCTAGACAGGCGGTTAGAAAATCTATCCGTACTATACAAGATGGCATACAGTGAATTTATGGCAGCATGCTAAGGTCTAAACATCACATATTTTCAAACTTGTTCTCTGTCTTGAGAATCAAAACAGGATTATTACTTTATAGGGGCACACTTTATTCACGAATAAAAATTACAAAAATGACCTTCATTGATAATTAACATACAAAGCTATCGGAATACGGAGGAAACACATATTGAGTATATTTTTTCAAAATATGTAATTTCAGCTGCCGAGTCTGGCCTTATTAACACTCAAACAAACCTTACATGTAATGATAAGTGAAACATCTGCCTACAGACGTTTCACGCAAAGTTCAAATATCATATTCATTCATATCACACGTCAGACCAAGTTATTAATACAGCTGTGGAACAAGCGATATTTAAATTACTCATTAGATAAATTCACATGGACTAACCCATGTTATTGGTTAAAATTTTGCAAGAGTTTGAATGACTATACAATAGTTGTTTTCTGATAAAGGGAAACAAAAGCCATGTTTTGGGGCTATGCACTTACAACATTTAATTTTGCCTTTGTTTACTAAACTTCTCCCATTCTGACCTAACAACTCTCTTGATTGAGAGTTTGCGTTGCTTTGGTGTATAACTGTCAGCCCTGAGAATTTACCATAATCTTCCACTTTTAGGACAAAATGTGAGAAAACCACTAGCATGATATTCTTGATTTTAGTTGCTAATGGCAATTTTCTATTAAATCTTTTCGGTGCACTGCCCCCAAAGCATGGCTTGTTTCGCTTTAAATTTAGCATGATCAACAGCATGATTACAAAAATTTGTGAAACATTGTTCCAATGTACAAAGACCACAATTTGTTTCTAACATGATCTAAATGATGACCACAGACAATTATCAATGCACACACTCACCTGATAATTTGCACGTTAATACTTTATCGTACTGCTCACGGATTTGCTGCTCCCTCTCCTTGAGCAAGCGATCACAGACTAGGCTCACTTGCTTGAAAGTAAACAGGGGTGTGTCCCTCTTGGATGGGGATACCCCTCCAAAGAATGATAAAGAGGACACTGAAGATTGTGCAAGTTGTGAGTTGCTGTCCTGCTGTATGGGCACTGGCGAGCTGCTGCCCGACGAGCTTGGGCTGCCAGACGAGCTGGCATGAGGTAGTTGCAGCTGACGACGACGCTGCATCCGCTTTAGTTCGGCACCAATCTGTGCTGCTATTTGTTCTGCAATAAAAAACTTACTCAATTTAATTTCAACATTCATACTTCTAAAATAACTATTTTTCTGGTCAAATAACTGCCTCAATCAACGAAAAAGCTGCTTCACTGACCTCAGGTAGACATTTTCATTTTATTATACCTTAACTGTAAAATTTAACATCACTCCACCTGCACAATTTAATTATTTGAATGCATACTTTTAGTTGTATTGCCCTTAACTTGTTTTATTATTTTAACTATTTATTCAATATATACTTTTAGTTGTATTGACTTTTTATTTATTATCATAGCTGTTTAATTCCATGTATACTTTTAATTGTATTAATACTAATGTGTTTATGATACAAGTCTAAAAATTAATGAATATATATTATATATATATTTAAACTTGTATCATGGCGCTACATTAATATTGTATTTTATTATCATCACCAGCACAATTGCTAGAACCTTACAATTACTTGACAAAGTAGTGGCCATTGTAAAAAACATCAGGGAATACTTCATTCTACTGTTTTCAGAGATACCTCATTGTCTTCAGATTCTTTATAATCGTTATTCTTGGTCACATTAATACAATATTTTTGCGGTGTGGTTTATGATACATTACATGTGTTTGTTGTCTTGTTCCCTCGAGACTACATACAAAGTTAATATCCAATAGGCATGTAAATTCATGGTAATTAGATAAAAAAAAAAAAGCAACAATTAGAAAACCTTTAAAGACCGGTCGCAAAATATATTGCGTAATGGCATAGGGGTGGTCATAATTTTATGGTCGACTTTTCTGTTGCTCCATAGAGGGGGTATGGATCAACAGAGGCATTGACTGATTGTAATGGCGTCGCAAAACGTTTAGTTTGAGACCTGCAATTGTAATTTGAAAGGCACTGCCGAAAACCTGTTCATCCGGACGAAGGAACCATGACGCTATATGGCTTCATGTTCAACAGGCGATGAATTGTTTGCCTATGTCAAATTAATTTAGGCGAGCGATTTGTTAGTTGTTTTTTTACCATGTGGTGGCGCTACCATTTTCCCATTCAGATTCTGTCGTTGTTGCCATGAAATTTTAATTGGTACTTGTTGGCGCTGAGTTTTGTACAATGAAATAAACGTTTACTTCAGTAAACCCCATTCATTGCAATTTGTGAAACGGTTTTGAATTGCAACATACAACATGTCATCGATCACTGTATGGGTAGCCTAGGCAAGGCCAGTGCCGTAGCAGTGTGCTGTGCCCTTGGCAGTGGCCACGACGCGGCACTGGTGTGTGACTTCGCTTAGGCGGTTTAAAAATTGCAATCGAGATTCACAAATATGCCAAGCATAAGAATCAAATGTATAGTCATCAATGCAACTTAGTAGGCAACACCAACATAAACTGCGGTGAAAAAATCGCTCCCTAGATTATTGACTTGCGCGAGCGATCGCTTGCCTCAAACGTAATGCCCTGGCGCTATGATCGCAAATCCAAAAGTATTAAGAATTACCAACAATATGAGTGATAGTGACAGATGTGATAGTGACAGATGTTCTGGTGAAGACGGCAGTGCCAGTGACGATGATATAATATCACCCATGTCTGAACACTTGATGAGCGACTGTTTCTGGCGACAATATGTAAACAAATCGTCTAGATTTTTACACTTATCAACGGTTTTTGTCCAAAATGTCAAATGATGTACTGATTACCTTCATGGTTTGCCACTTTGAGTAAATATTACTGTTCTTTCCAAATATGCAATCATCATTCATCTGTGACTATTAGTTTTCTTGTTCTGCAGCCATGTCAAAATTTGGATGTTTCAGATTTTCCAAATACCCTTTACAATATGCAAAAAAAATACAATTTTAAAGGCTATTAAGAAATGCCACATCTAAAGAACTACAAACAATGCACAAATGAGCAGTTTTATCAGTGAATTTTACCATTTTATCTTCTGAAAACATTGTAATTACCCACAAGCAGGGATTGAACTTAACGCTCGCCCCCTCACCCGAGGCGAGTAGAAATTCCTAGGGATGAGTAACCTTTGGCCTGCACTAGTCCCCCGGGTGAGTAGCTATTTTCCACTCATTTTGTAACAATATAAATGCAAGCAATTTGAATTAGGCGTACATACATAAACGTAATATATTGTATCGGAAAATAAAGTTTTAAATCTTCGTTCCCGATGTATCCGATTTCGCAAACGAGCAACCACTACTCGTTGCAACGTAGTCGAAAATCCGTACACACGGGTACAAATATAGTACATTGAACAGTACTAATTTTAACCTGTCCATCTTCTGAGTTTCCTTTCGAAATCATGGAATTTCATAAAAGGGGCCCAACCCCCCAAAAGAAAACTGAGCGCCGATGATTAAGTTGCGCATAACCATAGGTACGATGTGTATGAGAGGAAATGAGAATTTCAGCCGCACTGGCTAAAGCAATTCTCATGGCTCGAATACAAAAGTTTGCCTGCTGGTGCTGGCGTTGCCGCTCGCATTGGCGGTGCCGTTGACCGGCGTGACGATGATGTTGACCGGTGTGATGACGACGCTGACCGGCATGACGGATGAAGGTGGGGAGAGTGACGGGACGGTGAAGAACACTGAGACTGAACTAAGCATGATAATGTTTTGTCGTCGGCTCCCAGTATTTAAACTGGAGAGTATCAAAGCTCACAATAGTTCTGCAAGCCATATGAAATGGGCTTCAAAGAGAGAAAGCAGAGAGCAACCCAGGGTCAAGTGTGGCGGACAAGAAAATCATCACTGACATTAGTGACATTGATGATGGCTCGGATGAGTTGGAGATGGATGAAGATGCAGTTGCCCAAATCCTGAAGATTTCATTCACTGAGACTGCCTAGGGACATTGTGGAGGACTCGAGAGTCGAGTCATGCGGCCGTTGACAACGTCCAGAACCTCGGGATCTGATTTAGTACAAATTGATTAAAATAAATACGTTGCATCGTCAATTATGAAATTTATTTTTTATTCGTTCATTTTATGTTTAAGGAGCATTGCAGGTCAAGATACGAATTTGCATAAAAAGGTTGCATTTTGACATGTCCACCAAATATGGGAACTAGTGATTTTTCATGGGGATGAGTAACATATTAAGGCTACTAGTCCCCCTGGCGAGTGGGTTGAATTTCTTAATTTCGACCCCTGCCCACAAGATGAAATTGAAAGCAAGTTAAATGTGTGAACATCCAAAAAGTTATCAAATGCGTTTTTACACACTTTATTATGTTTGTAGATAAATTTGCATCGTGCATTATTATTATACATATTGCATAGTAATAACAGCGAAATTTAGAATTCTACAAGTGTCCGCCGATCTACGAACGCTCATAAGTTTATTGAACAACGTACTTTGTTCAAATACGCACTTCGATCTGTTGCTTTGCCTCTATAAATGAACTACTCAGATACAATTAACTTTACAAACTCCACACAAATCAGTGATTAAACAGCGTATATTTACTATTCTTTCGAGAAAAATAATGCATACAAGTTAAGGGAGGAACTGTGTTACAAAAAAAATTTCTACGTGCAATTTACTTTAAATTGACATTTTTAAATGCCAAGAGGCCATTTAAATCCACCCACCACTTGTATATTTAGGGCCGACTTCGCTGAAAGGTGACGGATTCAACTGATGTTGTTTAGTTGGCGGCATCGTTGGGGACATAGTCATTGGCATACATCTTCTTCGTTTTGGAGTTCGCTGTGACGGGCTGTGTAGAAGATCAAACTCCAAGCTGCGTTTCAAACTCAACGTCGCTCCGCAAGCCATTTTGTCCGGCGGATACTTGTCTTACGTTATGAATGTTAACACCACCTAGAAGCTACCACACTCGGACACAAATAGCTGTATGGTCGCAACAATGCTTCTTCTTCTCAACCGTGCTACTTCTGGCGATATAAAGGTTGATTATAAAGGCAGATGGGAGAAGATTTTCTACCACCTTCGGCCTCTTTAGTCGAACGAATATGGCCGTTTTCAAAACAATCCAGCCTCGTTTTGACTTATATCCAATTTCTGTAGTTGGGTGTCTGACAGGTGCTTCTTTTCTTTAACGATACTCTAATTTTTGTGTTTAATAAATTAGTACAACTATGTTAAAGATATCAACTAAAAATATTTTCAAATATATCAGGAAGAAATAATTAATAACGAAACGACATTGACAAAGGCTCCAAATGTAAACATTGTATTGACACTTTGTCCCATATTATCGCCCAAAAGTCTTCTGGGTACGAGTCAACCCTCTTCAAGGCTTATAGACTCGGTAAGTCTTTGTTTTAATTTCCAACAAGTTAAATGTTATATTAAATGTTTAAGTTTTTTTAGCAGTTCGTAGTTTAGTCCGTATTTTGCAGTCATATTAAATTTAATTATAAACTGGTCGTTTGGGGAGGGAGCTAAATGTGTCCACCTTGTCTTGTATTGTTACTGGCCAACACTCCTATGGAGTCAAACGGTCAGGGTTGGGTGTGAATGCTATTTAGTCATGTTTGTTTGGGGCTAGGTGTGTGAGTGCTTGCTTAAATTGCTGTCGTTCTGTGATGTTGACTATTGCGTCTGGTAATGAATTCCAATCTTTTATTGTTCGGGGAAAAAAACAAAATTTGTAACAGTTTTTGCTCGCGTGTATAGTGTTGAAGGCTTTGCTATTTAGATGCCGTGAATGGCGTTTGGTGGGTTGGAGGAGGTTTGCAACAGGCAATGATAGATGACTGTGGATGGCTTTGTGGAATATGGTGAGCCGTCTGTTTATTCTTCTGGTTGTTAATAGTTCTATGTGTAATTTTTTTATCATTTCTGACACACACCCAGTTTCTCGGGATGTGTAGTTGTTGTGGCAAAAGCGAGCTGCCTGTCTTTGTACCATCTCTATTTTGTTAATGAGAACCTGGGTGTGGGGGTCCCATACGGATGATGAATATTCTAGGAGTGGGCGAACAAGGGTTGTGTAGGCGGTTGTTTTGATGTTTTGGGGGCATGAATGGAGATTCCGTCTGATGAATGCAAGTGTGCGGTTAGCTGAGGCTGTGATCCGATGGATGTGTTTGTTCCAGGTGAGATCTTTGGTGATGCAGACTCCTAGATAGGGATGACTGTCAGTTTCTTGTAGTGTTGAATCTCCTAGTGTGTAACTGTAGTGTTTTACATGTCTTGCGTGTGTAATTCTCATGACGAAGCATTTTTGTGTATTGAAATAACCTTCCAATAACAAGCAAAATTTACCCCATCTCACACAAGTACTCGCTTTTTGGCGGCCCCCTTTTTGGCCAGCCACTTTCTACTGTGTCCAGCCACTCGTATCTAGGAGTAAAATTAGATTCCAAATTAACCTGGACAAATCATGTCACTGATAAAGCTCAAAAATCTGCAAAAGTTCTGGGCATGATTGAAAGAACACTTGGCCCATGTAAACCCAAAGTTAAAGAAACAGCCTACAATATGTTAATCCAGCCAAAACTCGAGTACTCATCCCCATATGGAAACCCCACACTCTCTCACAAGTTAAAAGCCTTGAAAAAGTACAACACTGTGTGCTGCCAGAATTGTTTTAAAAAATGACTTATATAGATGGAACATGAATCCAACAGACTTAATGACTGTCCTTGGATGGCCAACCCTTGAACGACGACGTATTATTAAACAAGCCACGACTTTCTAAAAAATTCTAAATAGCATTGAAATCACCACCCCCCCTCCAGGCCTACTAACCCTCCCTCGAACCCGTGGACAGTACATAGCCCCCAGGTGTTGTATAAATGCAATGGTATTTTGTTTTTCCCTGAGCAATTCGCATATGGAATATGATCCCACCAGAAATTACTAACATAAAAAGTCCCAAATCATTTTAAGAAGCTATCATGAAACTTCATTTCACCTCATCTAAGCTGCCTATAAAACACATACAGCAACACAAACTTATTCTATTGTGTGTGGAGACTGTCTATGGACAGTTCCCATACACCCAACAAAACTAAATAAAACACCAACATTTTCAACTGACATTTACTTATTCAAAAATTTCCCTAACATTAAACATAACTAGTGTGTGAGAGCTATCAATGGATCGTAAGCCATGACAGTGACAACTCCCCAAAATAATTTTAAAAAAACCTTTGACTAACATTAAAGTTATGAGCTTAGATGTTTAGTTGTTGTATGTTCTACCCACAGCGCATGCGCACAGACCACCACAAACTCCTGTGTTGGGCTGTTTGAAGTAAAACTACTTGAGACAGGATTCAGGAAAGAGAAGAAATGCCAAATGTAGACACCAGTTCCGTGGCTGTGCTAGTGCGTTTAAGACTGGGGAATTAGTTGGGAAGGGGGAAGAAGTTGGCAAATGAGCCTGAGAGTACATTCATCACCTGCAGGGAGACAGCGATTCAGTGGTCAACAGAGACGTAAACCAAGAGGAAAGTGCAGAATTCTTTGCAGATAGCAGAAGATAAATCAAAGATGATGGCTAAACAGCAAACCCTCAACAAAAGAATCACGCACCGACAGTAGGAGTTGGCTAAGTGCCAAGACGAGCTGCATCAGCTAGCTAGTGGAATACAGAGAGGTCCAACGAGCATGACATGCAGCCCACGAATATGCCTCAAATGTTAGAAACCTGGACATATGGCCAGAGATTGTCACTCTGCTGGAGACGGCAGGGGATAGGGATTTACTGCTTCTGTGGAAAGCTGGGTCACCATCAAAGAGAATGTACCACATTCAAGGATGCACAGATGAAGGCGGGATATGGCCAGCAGATGTCAAACTAGGTTGCTCCATTTCTATGGCCCAGTGGTGGAGAAATGATTGACTGGCTCGATAAGACCTGACAATGACAACTTAGAATGTCTGGTTGGTCACGCACCACCAATATGGAATCCCCACACCTTTTCACAAATTAAAAGCCTTGAAAGAGTGCAACACTCTGCTGCCAGATTTGTTAAAAATGACTACAGACGAAACACAAATCCAGCAAATCTAATTACTGCCCTTGGGTGGCCAACCCTCGAACGAAGGCGCATTATCAAACAAGCCACTACCTTCTACAAAATTCTAAACAACATTATTGAGATCACCCCCCCTTCAGGCCTACTAACTCGCTCTCGAACCCGTGGACAATACATAGCCCCCAAGTGTCGTATAAATGCAATGGTCTTTTCATTTTATCCCAGAGCCATTCACATATGGAATATGATTCCATCAAAAATTACCAACATAAAAAACCCAAAATCATTTCAAGAAGCTATTATGGAACTCCCTTTCACCACACCTCCTCACCTAAACTGCCTTTAAAACACAGTGCTCAGCGTAAACTTATCCAGGGTGTGGGTATGGAGACTGTCTATGTGTGCATGTGGCAAGGCAGCGACAGTGTCCATACACACAACCAACCTATTAAAAAATTTCGTTAAACATCCTATACATAAAATAAATAAAACTATCAAATAAAAACCATTTCAGCAACATTAATGATACTAGTCTTTTAATCGAATGTACCACCCACAGCGCATGCGCACAGCCCACCACAAACTCCTGCGTTAGCCCAAGTTTGGGGTGTTTGGAGTAAACCACTTGAGACTTGAGACCAACACTAGAAGTGAAGATTGGAGGCATTCCAGTCAGTGGTGTGTCTGATAGACACCGGCAGTCAAGTGACAACTGTCACCGATAGTTTCTTCAAAGAACATTTGAAAGTATTGACAGCCGATGTGATGGATCCCAAGAGTTAGTTGGTCATCAGAGCAGCAAATGGAATTGAAATGCAGGATATGTGGAGATAGATTTGGGAGTTGGCAGAATATATACTCGTAATCACCGATGTCTTCACAAAGTTCACAATTGCAGTTTTAACCCGAAACCAAAATGCAGAGACAGTAGCCAAACCACTGGTTACACAATGGTTTGAACCTTACGGTATTCCGCAGAGGATACATGGTGATAATGGACGCATATTCAATTCAGTGTTACTAAGTGAACTTTGCTAATTATGTGGAACAGCATCCTCATAATATTCCTTACCACCCAGCTGTGATGGGCAGTGCAAGCGGTTTAACCGAACACTGCATGACCTTCTGAGAACATTATCTGAAAGGAAGAAGAAGGTGGGCTGAGCACATACATGAGGTGGTCGTCACCAACAACATCTGCAAGATGCTTATCAACTTGCACAGAGATAGCTGCAATGTGAGGCTGATAGTCGTAAGGCACATGATCTTCCCTTGTCATCTGAACAGAGTATATCATGGAAAACATGACATTCGAGGTTGCGACAAAATTCAAGATGTTTGGGAAAATAAAGTATACAAAGTTGTTGCGAGAAAGAAAAAGAACAACGTTTACGTGATTGAACCGGCTGATGGATGAACTGTGAATCGGGTTCATCTTCGACTGTGTCCCCAACCAGGAACAACATCAAGGCGGAACCTGTCCTGCCTTCCTGATGATAAAACAGTAGATTGAAAAGGAGAATCATCCAACGACGACGATGAGCAGCTGCAGTGGAGAAACATAACGAACATCACTTCCACAACAAACACTGGAACATGTGAGCATCAGTGATGACATCAGTGACAGTCCAATAAACCAAGGCTGTGATGTAATGACAGACACCTCTAGTGAGGCAGAAAGATCACAAGAGTACATTACAACAGTGCCGGCGATCATCACGAACAACAGCAGGATGGCATTCAAACCATTCTAGAGAGCCATGTTCGGTATTGAATAGACACTAATGTTAACATTACTCATGTTTACTTAACATTAAGACAATGTTAGCATAAGAGGAATGGATGTGACTAGTTTAGTTACCCACCACGTGATGGCAGCACCCAGGGTAATATAATGCAGTTTAGAGAATTATTATAGTTAATAAACTATTATTGCTGTGACTATTTCTCCTGTTGTTAGTTGTATTTGTTGTGTAGATAGTTTTTCTTATTACTAATAATTTAGTTGTTTACATCAAAATTTTACCCTAGAGTCAGGGGTCACATGTGGTCAGTGAGAGGGGCCCTGCCCCAGTGGGACAGGTTTGATCCAGCAGTTACTGACCACTCTGTTTTGGTAAGTTCCTAAATTATGTTTTCTTCCTTATTAAGCAATACTTTCAATTTATAATTGTACCATACTTTGTGACAGAGAGCTATCCATCTGTTTATGTCAATGTATGTATTTATCAGTTATAATTACTTATGTGTTGGAAGATGGGGAATAAGTGGTTTTTGGACCTTAGGGAAGAATGTCCAACAGGGCTTAATGAGATTTTGACCACTTGCAGTCAGTAGTTTATACATGTATAGAACACTTTAGAAAGTCCAGTTTTGGTCATGTTTAGTTGTGCTACTGTTATAGTTAATATGTTATAACATTTGATATACAAGGTGTATAGGTATATTGTGCATGTATATAGGTATTAGGTAACTGTCCCTAGAGTTAAGCCAGGTTCAGGCTGGTGCCCTCTCTTCCTTTGAAGTTAACATTGATTAATTGCTCTAGTAGGTGGCTGGGAGAGGGCTAAACTTGACCATTCCTTAGGGACCTGTACATTGAGCAGTGTCCAAGACTTGTTTGTAAGCAAGGGTGGGGTGACAGCTAGGCTAGTCAGACAACATTGTTGACTGTTGAATTTATTCTATTAGAGGCTTCGACAAGTAGAATACTAATATTACATTAATGCCTACATGTATGTTAGAGAATTTATGGATAAACAATAATATATATATATATATATATATATATATATATATATATATATATATATATATATTAATACCGAATAAGATAATGTGTATTTTACAGACAACAGACAGGCTTACGATCCGCAGCCTACACTGTGATGACTCATGGGCTGGATGGTGTGAGCAAGTACTCTGAGTTGATGGAGATGGATCTTGCGTGGTACTTCAACAACATGCTGCGGCACAGTTTATCACTTCAGGTCTGGACGGTAGCGTAATTGTGTTGTCTTATCAGATAATCTGTTTTCAGGTTTGCCTGTTCGGATCATGTGAGAAAGGTCGATCTGAAAACCACCAGTTCATTAGGCTCATCCATAAACTAGAAACGCAGGTATGGCACCGAAGCGGAAATCTGCTGCGCCGACGAGAGCGAATGAAAGCAAACGTCAGGCGATGACATGGAACATGTTTGACGGGCAGACGGATGAGATGTCACTTGGTCTTGACGTCATCATTGATGACACGTCACCTGTTGCTGACGTACAGTCAAATCTTGTCAAAGATGACTGCGTCAATGCACCGAGTACGAGTGTCGAGCAGTCATGGTTGTCTCCACATCTTGCTGATGCGGATCACATACGGGGTCTTCTCGATAACTGTCACTTCCGTGAGCCAATACACTACCAACTGCCAGCGAGGAAGAAGGAATGGCATTGCAAACTTGGAGAATTTAAATTACATATTTCTGGAGAACAGCCAGATGTTATAGAGAAAATAATCCAGGGCAACTCTGGATGCTGGCTCTATGTTGATCTGGATCATGGTAATCATGTGGTGTACTTTGAGAAAGCAGCGCCTGACTCGGGGAACAAGGCGAGTAAGAAGAATGGTGAATCGACCTTATACGTAACTTGTTTCACCGAGGTCCCCTCTGACTGTTTGTTAATTCTGTCATGCCATCCCGCCACTCTGGTGCTGTGTGGCTGGGATAAAGACTCGGCTTTGCTGACGCTTAGTTTGCACATGCTGGAGTATGGAGTGAGGCAAAGAATGCAGCCAAGGGCAAGAAATCCTTCTCGTCCATCAAACTTAGACATATCCTTGAAGAGGGTCATGAAACATTTCTACAACATCCCCATTCCAGGTAAAAAAAGCTGACTGAAATTTTTTTTCTTTGATCAAATCTGTGTTAAAAATTAACGTGGCCTTAAAAATTATGTGGCAAATCCAGAGGAGGTATGGGGTTGTTCAATCCCCCCTATTTCTATCTGCGCTGATTCTGAACCCTCTAAAACTACCTCATACTTCTTTTGCTTGTCCGAAACATTTAATGCTAAAATGTGATATCTGTTCATTATTCTGTTGTCTTCCACAGTCCACACTTAGGTACTGACCTAAAGCAAGCATTTTCAAAGTTCAACAGAAGTTAAATGCAACAGTAAAGCCTACAAAAATCACATTATTTATTATCAACTGTAATACTCCAGTTTGCTAATTATGAACATGGGTGTTTTCCACAGCAAATTCCACCAAAGGTCGCATTGAGAATCAAAGTATTGATGAGCTCTACGACATTGTCAGAAATAGACACCAGGCGGCACCAGTGCAGCTGATGATGAACGTGCAACATCCGTTTCTGAAGCCTCGCTTGCGGCCTTACCAGAAGGAAGCCGTACTGTGGATGCTTCACAAAGAGCGCCTTGGAGAAGGAGGCCACGAATCAACAGCTGGTGAGCATTCCCTTTCGATTCATAAATGCAGCCGTAGTCAGAATTAGATTATGTATTCTCCATATATATAACTTTGAATTAAGGTAATCTGTATGATTTCAGCTGTAGTCTGGAGAAAGACGATCTACATGTTGATTATTTCATTCGGTTCATTCTTATTAAATTTGCATACATTTCTTAAATTAAGCTGGCTATTTAATTCTGCCTAATGTATACAGCTGTTTTGTCACTGAACAACAACTAACAATTTATGAAAGAATATTTTTTATTTACCTTAGTGACACTGTCACTATACGGTCAGCCTAGTGTACTGAGGTATTTCAGGCCCATGTTGTGATTCCGTGAAGTGGGACATGTATTCCGTAGAAGGCACCTCACTCTACCAACCAGTGACATTGTGTGATGGTCAACAGCTCTACTACAACAGATACTTAGGATAGTAAGTATCCCTATGGTTACCTAGCTCTTGCACGAGTAGCCACTGTCCATACCTCCTTCCTTGACCTTCTGGTTACCTCCACACGTTGTTCCATCTCCCCTTCCATTCTTCCTTCTCCCTCCTTCCAATGTTTGCCTCCCTATTTTCATCACATACTTATTTCCCTGTTGTCTATCCTAAATGGCAGATAGCATCGTTTTACAGTAATTTTACAGTAATGTTTGCCAACAAAACTCTTGCTTCAAAGTCGTTAATTGATGTGGTTTAAAAACATTTAAATACACATTACAAATTCATATTGATCTTACCAAAACATATTATATTTACAATATAGTTAGTAATATATATATATATATATATATATATATATATATATTTGTATTTTACTACCACAAATAGGATAGTCAGTCTTACTGCCAGTAACTTTGATATGTGGAAATTGTCATTTGAAACAAAATATAAATGTTAGCTGTTAGAATTTATAGCGTGATACAAACTGTCATCACTCATTTGTCAATTATCCGTGTATAATTTGTCAATTATCCGTGCAAGATGTGATCGCTTGTTTGTCAATTATCCATTTGTAGCTTGGTTCGTGAAGAACCATTGAGTACTGTGTCACCACCTGGTGGGATCCTCGCTGATGAAATGGGACTCGGAAAGACTGTAGAGGTCCTCGCTTGTATGCTCAACCACCCTCGAGTTGATCTCCCAAAAATTCAAATGCGTCCGGTGATTGCGCACAAAAAGGTTTGTTTTCATGGATATTATTTCTTAATCTAATGGATTGACTTAAGTGCAAATAGACATAGAACAGATAACAAATGAAAGAGCTAGCGCAAGAGGCAGAAAGGTCAAGAACAAGGTCAGAAGATGACCTGTAAGACGTGAATAACTGAACAGTTCTGTCATGACGGATATATACAGTACATTTTTTTTTAAATAGATGTGCTTCAGATGAATGGTGTGAAAGTTGAATTACTTCAACAGCTGTTGTTTTCTGGTGAACACCTTGAATGTTCCAGTTGTTGAACTGTTCGAATAGTTTTGTTGATGAATGACTTCAGAATGACAGATCTGCCGATAGTCATTAATAAAATGTGGTAAATTTTATAACAAAACACACAGTTATATAGACATCTTTTTTATCTCTCAAGAAACTGTGCTTCTCTCTTTGAATATCTATTAACCTGTGAACATTAAAAAAAAATGCTTATAAACTCGAAACTGAATTATAAAGGCTACGTGTGTCCTCTGAGGTCTATTTATTTATTGCACACATCCAATACTTGTTTGCAGCCAAAAAAGAGATGTAAAAACAGTGACAAAAACATCATCAGCACGGATGCTGATGCATCCAACAGTGGCCATCAGGAAGACAATGTGGCAGAATCAGCAAAAGAAATGGAATTCCACAAAGCATCAACTGCAAAGGTGAACGTTTCTTGTGCAGGGTTGTCGACAATGAAGGTCAATGAGTCTGAAGTTGCCTACACTTTAGAGTCTTCGTGTTGGATGCAGAATTATGACTGCACAGTGAATGAAAAGGCCAACGCGGACAACAAAACGGACCCACAGAAAGTTTCAGCTGCACATATGGACATGTCTTGTTCAGAGATGTCAACTGTCAAAGAAGTTTCTAAGTCGACTGTCAGTAAAGATGAGTCGAAGTCTGATGTTGCCTACACGTTAGGTTCGTCGTGTTGCGTGCAGAATCTCGACTGCACAATGGATGAAATGACCAACAAAGACAGCACAATGTCATGTCCACAAAACACCGACCAACCAACACCACAGTTGTCGCCACCACTGGTACCCTGGCCATCTACGCAGACACCCTGCAATAGGGTGGTAGCGACGTATTCAAGAAGAAAGAAGAAACGTGCAATACGTGCAGGAACACCCGATTTGATGCCAGCCCGTGTACCCCACATTCTGAAGCAACCTGCAGAGGGATTTAAGGATGGAAAATTTGAGTGTGTGTGCGGTGGTCTCGAAGATGAATCAGGCGACACAAGGCCACGGGCACAGTGTGAGAAGTGTGGACTTTGGCAACACGCAGGCTGCGTCAAATATGACCTCGCTGACCCCCGCCGTGGATGCTACCTGTGTCCACATTGCCACGTTGCAGCGGTGAGTGGTCATTTTGTGAGTGAGTGAGTTGATGTCTCTGAAGGAGGAATTCCCAGGTAAGTAGCTTGTAAACTAACTAAAAGTTAAAGGCACCTTAATACGGGTACAAATAATGAGTACAATTTTTTTGGCACTTACTCCTTTTTCACGTAATAGGGAATTTTTGCAGAATTGCTCAGATGTGGCCATTTACCAACTGGTTAAACATTTATGAAATTTTTGTAATTCCTGAATTGGCTAATTTGACACGGTTAAACATTTATGAAATTTTTGTAATTCCTGAATTGGCTAATTTGACACGGAATAACCGACATGTGTCAACTTTAACGGTTTACTTATGACTCTTACGTATTTCTGAAGTTTTATGGTCTTATTGGTGTAAATTTTCCTTATGATTTTGTGATGAGACAGACAAACCCCCCACACCTTAATATAAATAAGCCCCACCCACTGGATGACCTGTTATGTTAATCATTCTTTTTTATTGGTTCCATTCGATTGTACATGTATAATTTAACTGTTAGTTTGTGATAAATTTAATCACTACAACCACTGATGTCTGGATGGGGTTTGTCATGCTCATTGATGTGATATGATATGATTGATATGATCATATGCTCATTGCAGCCACCTATACCAAGTGGAGCTACCCTGATCATATACTCATTGATATGATATGATGTGATATGTGATACGATATATGATACGATACAATGCGATGCGATGCGATGCGATGCGATGCGATGCGATGCGATACGATATGATCATTGCAGCCACCTATACCAAGTGGAGCTACCCTGATCATATGCTCATTGATATGATATATGATATATGATATATGATACGATGCGATCACGATCGATCGACGATCACGATCGATCGATCGATCGATGCGATCGATCACGATCACGATCGATGCGATGCGATCGATGCGATGCGATGCGATCACGATCACGATCGATGCGATCACGATCGATCGATCACGATCGATGCGATCGATGCGATCGATGCGATGCGATCGATCACGATCACGATGCGATGCGATCCGATCGATGCGATCACGATCGATCACGATCGATGCGATCGATCGATCACGATCGATCGATACGATCACGATCACGATCGATCGATCACGATCACGATCGATCGATCGATCACGATCATCGATCACGATCACGATCACGATCGATCGATCGATCGATCGATCACGATCGATCGCGATGCGATCACGATCATCGATCGATGCGATCACGATGCGATCGATCGATCACGATCACGATGCGATGCGATCACGATCCGATGATGCGATGCGATCGATGCGATGCGATGCGATGCGATGCGATGCGATGCGATCACGATCGATCGATGCGATGCGATGCGATGCGATGCGATGCGATACGATACGATCATATGCTCATTGCAGCCACCTATACCAAGTGGAGCTACCCTGATCATATACTCATCGATGTGATATGATATGATTGATATGATATGATTAATATGATCATATGCTCATTGCAGCCACCTATACCAAGTGGAGCTACCCTGATCATATCACCCAGAGCCATCTCTCATCAGTGGGTGGAGGAGATTGAGAAACACGTCCGACAGGAATCTCTCAAAGTTCTGGTATGTCTCATTCTAGAGTTACAAGTTACATTTTTATACATTTGATAGCAAGGAAATTTATGAGTTTTATAATTTCTAACCTCATTTGACTTAAAACAACATATGTGGCATTCTCTATACACATTCATGGCCACTGGCTTGACCTCGTGATAACTTGCTCAACATGAGACAATATACAGATGCTAAAAATTTCTGATGGCTTATTGAACCACCAAACTGTCATTGTTAATGTTAATTTTCCAGAACACTATAACAATCAAAACAGAACGTGATTTACAGACCTATACATAAGACATTGATGCCTTCAAAGCTATATATCCGACCTTATACCTGTTAACAATCAGCATATTTATGTTCACTGCTCACTCCTGCAAGACAGCCCAGACAGCTTTGATCATCTAATTCTAATCTACTTTTTGTTCCCAGTGTTAAGACAAATGTCGGAACTAGAGCTCTTTCAGTTGCTGCACTGACTCTGTGGAACTCACTCCCTGTTAGTGTTAAGTCTGTAGGAAATATAACTACATTTCACCGTAAACTAAAAACCCACCTTGCTTATCCTCCATAGCTCCCCTGCATACCAGTACAACTGTCGTTAGCTTAGTAATATAATACCATGACAGTAGTAATATAATATCATTAACTTAATAATATAATATCAGTAACTTTTTCTCTAATGTAGGTACAATATGTTTATAGATATTATGATCTCCATTAGGGAGATTGGTTTTGAATATTGGTGTGCCAAAAAATATTTTGATGATCTAGACTGATTTGGCATTGTAAAAAATTATTTATTTGTATGAATTCTATTAAAAATGTTTTCAAGAGGGACCTTTAATTCTACGCTTGAGTTTCCATGTATTTCAGGTTTACTGTGGGGTGAACCAGGATAGCTTCATCCAGCCACTGACCCTCGCAAGGCAGGACATTGTCATCACGTCATACGAGACGCTGAGGAGGGAAATCAACTATGTTGACCTCCCACATAGCAACAGTGGGTTTATTACAGACTTTGCTAATATAATATACTACTGTGAAATATTATTCAGAACTGTGTATGGGTGTGTGTATCTGCATGGATTAATTCAATATGGAGCTGGATATTGGTAATGTTTTGGATTCAGAATGCTACAAGTTTTAATGGCTTATGAAAAGTTAAAGCGATGTTTTTGAATCATCATGCAGTTAAAATTCAAGATGGCGCCGGTGTATGGCGACACATTGTGGCGATGCGTGATTGTATGTGTGATTTCACTTGCATTTTTGGCGGCTAGTACAGCTACCATGCACAGGTATGAGCGTGAACATTTGCTGAATATTCTGGATTCAATGCATAAGGACTATCGACCTAACTTTGCCTCTGAGAAGGTTTTTCCCAGTCATCAATTCTACTCGACCTACTTCTGAAATCCACCACGCCACGCTTCATCGCGCTCGCAAACGGGGCAGACGAGGCAGGGCACTGTGCAGATTTCGTTGGCGCGGCTCTAGATCACCACTTCCTGCTATTGTTCTCGCTAACGTGCGCTCGCTCAAGAACAAAACAAACGAACTGTTCCACCTATTGTCTTTCAAACGTGAATTCAAGGACTCTTCCATTTTGTGCTTTACTGAGACATGGCTTGACCCACTGACACCTGACGCTGCTGTTACCCCACCAGGCCACACTTTGCTTAGAGCCGACAGATCAAGCAAACTGTCGGGCAAAGAAAGGGGTAGTGGAATATGCTTCCTTGTCAATCATCGGTGGTGCAATGACTCAACTATTGTGCCCTTTTCCTGTTCTGCTGAACTTGAATCACTCACAGTTAACTGCAAACCGTTCTACTCGCCGAGGGAATTCTCCAGTGTTGTTTTAATGGGTGTTTACATTCCGCCCGACACGAATGCAACCAGTGCAATTAACCAGTTGACTACCCGCATGTTGGCAGCAGAAACAACGTACCCTGATAGTGTCATCATCATCCTGGGTGACTTCAATCACACTAATCTGAAGAAAGTTCTACCCCGATACAAACAGCATGTTGCATGTTAATTGCTCCACTCGTAACAATAAAACTCTGGACCACACCATCTTCAAAGTCGCTAACCAGGCCACCACCAGGGCTCCGTTGGGTGAGTCAGATCACGCTACAGTCGTATTGATTCCTACATATCGTCAGAAGTTAAAAACAATAAAACCGACCACCAAGACAGTGAGAAAGCGGACTGCTGACACAACGATTGCTTTGAAAGCTTGCCTTGACAGCACGTACTGGCAAATGTTTAAAGATTCCTGCCCTGACCTCGACGCGTACACTGACACAGTTACTGCCTACATCAGCTGTGTGAAGAAACCTGCTACGAGAGTAAGTTAGTTACAGTATATGGCAACGACAAACAATGGTTTACCAGGGACATTAAACAGAAGCTAGCCATGAAAAACTCAGCGTTCATTAGCGGCAACCGGGAAGAATTTCGGAGAGCCAAGTATGCAGTGCGCAAGGCGAGTAGTTCGGCCAAGTACAAATACAAACGCAAACTTGAAAACCAATTTGCTTCCAACAACACCAGATCTGTATGGCAAGGGTTACGTCAAATTACACAGTATAAACCAAGCGCTTCAGCCATTTACAATGCCGATCCGTCCTTCCCCGAACAACTAAACGACTTCTACAGCAGATTTGACAAGTTAAACGCATCGCCGGAACAGCGCCCCCTACCCACAGACACTCTGCTGTCGCCGCCTTTCATCGTTAACGTTGCTGACGTGCGGACATTGTTCAAGCGACTGAGTACACGCAAGGCTTCGGGTCCTGATAACATCTCATCATATACATTCAAGAATTGCACCGATCAGCTTGCTCCAGTATTCGCTGACATCATCAATTCATCTTTACAACAGTGCATAGTTCCAACGTGTTTTAAAACTTCTGTGATTATACCTATTCCCAAGAAGGCTAAAGTCTCTACCATGAATGATTACCGTCCAGTGGCACTTACCTCAGTTGCGATGAAAGTTTTCGAACATATTATGCTCCGTTATCAGAAATCTTCCACGGCCGGTCTATTGGATCCTCACCAGTTTGCTTATCAAACTAACAGATCTGTGGACGATGCAGTTGCCTTAGGTTTACGTTATGTTATGAAGCAACAGGAACAACTTATGCGAGGATTCTTTTCGTGGACTTTAGCTCGGCCTTTAACACCATAATTTCGGTGAAGTTGTTTGATAAATTTGTATCTCTGAATGTGCATCCTGCCATCTGTCACTAGACTCTCAACTTTCTTCTTCACAGGCCTCAATCCGTCAAGGTCAACAACTGTCTCTCCAAACCTGTTATTCTTAACACTGGTGCCCCACAAGGCTGCGTGCTTTCTCCTTTCCTTTTCACTCTCTTTACAAACGACTGTGTATCTGGTAACCAATCTGTTCGCGTGGTTAAGTTCTCGGATGACACCACTGTAATTGGCTGTGTCAACAATGCTAACGAGTCTGTGTATAGAGAGGAAGTTCAAAGACTGGTCGGCTGGTGTAAGAACAACAACCTGGTACTAAACATATCCAAAACGAAGGAAATGATCATTGATTTTCGCAAAAAGAAAACACCTATCCACCCCCTTGACGCTACTGAAGTCTTACTAGCCGACTCTGTAAAATTTTTGGATTCGACTATTTCTAAAGATCTTTCCTGGTGTATTAACACGATTGACATCATTAAAAAAGCACAAAAACACATGTACTTCCTTAGACACCTCAAACGATTCGGCTTATCTCAAGCAATATTAACACGTTTCTACCGCGCAGTTATTGAAAGTGTCTTGTCATTTTCTATTACTGTCTGGTTTGGTCGCGCCAGCCAAGATGAAATTAATCAAATTGAATCAGTCGTCAAGAACGCCTCTAAACTAATTAAATATGCCGTCCATCAGATCTCTTTATCTATCTCGCAGTTTGCGCAAATCCAAGTGCATTGTACAAGATGAATATCATCCAGCCAATCATCTCTTTGAACTCCTTCCCTCCGGTAAGCGCTACCGTAGCATAAAAACTAAAATGACGCGATTCAACAATAGTTTCTATCCTCAAGCACTGAGATTTTTAAACGGAGAGCCATCATAAATGTCTTGCCTCTGGTAGGTAGTTGCAATGTTGCGTTTTTTATTTATTTTTCTTTTTTTTCTTTTAAAATTTTCATTTTTTATTTTTTAATCTTGCAACCTATTATATTACTCTCGCTTGTTTTCAACTGTTTTTAGTATTACGATTGTGATATGTAATGTTTAGTTCCGTGTGTGATTGGGTGCATGAGTGTATGTTTGTGCTAACGCCACAACACTACAAATTCCTTGTACTTGCTACTTGGTAATAAAACGTATCTTATTTTATCTTATCTTTACCTGGAAAATTATAGTATTGTGTTTTTGAGCACCATGACAAAATACTACAGTGAAGACTATAGATTTATATAGGTAACTAGTCTCTTAAGTCTTTCTTGAAAAATTATGCTGTGTTTTGAGCACCATTTTGACAAAATTCTTCCAGCAACACTCTGAACACTTCATAGAATTATTCTCATTCATGTTTGGAAACACAACGCCATTAGTAGTATGAAATTTTACAATCTTGTATAATGAAGGGTTGTCTCCCAAAGGCCTCTTGCATGATAGAAATTGCTATTTCGTTGTTAATTTTCTGCAGGTAAGACGAGCCGTAGGTTGCGTCGTGCCAAGAGATTCATGGCTGTTCCGAGTCCTATCATTGCAGTCGAGTGGTGGAGGGTAAGTGACATATCTAATTGCCGTTGCTTCAATGGAAATGGTAATAAGGCGAATTTTTGCCAAGACAACATGTAATACTTACCATGTCCGACCTAAGAAAAAATTGGGCCATGGACAAATTTAAAGGAATCTGTTCTTATAAGTGTACACCAAGGTTTGTGTCTGTAGACAATAAGGTAACTGTTTAACACTAGTGGTGTCATTTGGTGACTAGTGTAGAACAACTGAAAAGTGGTGTCAACTGTTTAGCACCAGATGGCACCACTTCAGTTGTTCCACCTTAGTCAAATTGTTCACACTAGTCAAATTACAATAATTATGGATCCTGCTGATTAAAAATGGTGGCATATACACTTAATAGGTCGAATATGGTACACCAAATGGAACATTTATGATCTGCACCGCTGCCTAATCATCCAAGACGGCTGGTACAAGACAAGGCCAGTGCAGATCACAAATGTTCCATTTTATATTTATTGTGCATGCCAAATTGATTTTAGCAATTTGACAGCAACAACAAACGAGGAAAATCATATAAAAAATTACAATAATAAATGTTCGTCTCATTTTGTATACAATGATGACATCAAAACATAAACAATAGTTCCATTGTCATGGCACCTTGCTTGATGAGATACTCTCTTTACAGCTGATCACAGCTAAACTGGGAGGTAGCATAGTGAGTTTAGATATTGAGATCACCAGGTCTATGAGGCAACAACCAGTTTTTTCCATTTCCCTGCTTGGGATCTTTTATTTCGCCCATCATAGACACCAGACAGACGGGACCAGCAGCTCTTAGTGTCTCTTCCGAAAGACACGGGCAATGTGGGGAGAAGGAAATTGCCCAACTTTTGAATTTTTCTATTTCTCTGTGTCAGATCTTTTACTTCCCCTGGCATAGACACCAGACAGAAGGCATCAATGGTTTTTGGTGTATCTTCTGATAGACACAGGCAAAGTGGGGTGGATGAAATTGGTAAAGTTTAAAAATGGCAGCAGGTGATTTCGAACCCCGGTCCCTTCGACCGAAAGCCCGATGCTCTACCACATGACCACCGCACCCCACGTGTGCAATTAGGAAATCATATCTGCATCCCTGTATTGAAATTTGAATAGAGCATATTGCGTGTGTATATGATAGTTACACTAATTAAGTATCACTGTATTGGTGGTTTAATGCAACCGTATAAATGGATTCATTTCAGATCTGCCTTGATGAAGCCCAGATGGTGGAATGCGTAACTACGAAGGTATGTGTAATTTATATGTTCAACTTAACCACCATCAGTGCCAGCACAGAAAGTTCGACCTGGCAATATTGTGCTGAAAGAGGCTGACCAGTTGAATGAGACCTCACAAGATCACCAAATTCTCATAACCACAATATACGTGTATAGGTTACATACAGACTAGTTAGTCTATTGAATGTTGCCGAGTGCTGAAGACAAAAAGAAAAAAACTTGTACCTAGAATATTGTGGTGAATATGCAATAGTGAATTTTAAATCTTGATTGCGTCTAAATAAAACAGGTTCAACAATTCTTCCTTTACAAACCCGGTGTATTTAACAAGATTTGCCATCCAAGCCAAAGGCCCAGATGGCAAGTGGACAAGGAAGCCATTGGCTTATCAAGAGTCCAACAATGTTCATCTACTTATAACCCGCCCTCCTGAGATATGAAATATATTTCTAAGGTTATGTAAAAGTTGCTTAATTTTACAACATTTTGTTTCAAGTTGTAAAGCCTTTCATAGGTCGTTTTTGTTATCATTTCCTGTGTCAAAGCTATTTTCTGATGATCCTGATGTATATGTTTCTTACAGACGGCCGAGATGGCTCTGCGTCTGTCTGCGGTGAATCGATGGTGCGTGACCGGAACACCAATCCAGCGTGACATTGATGGTAAACAACTGTAAACTCCCTCCTCAGTTGATTTAGCCAATCACGAATCAGGTTCGGTGATGACAAAATCTGTAGTGTGCAAATAGCTGAATATGTGCAGTCAGTTTAATAAGAGAGTACATACTTTTGTTGAAATCATCGAAAGGATTGGGTTTGATCATTAGATCGGGTAACTTGTGTAAGTGTGATTAAACTTATGATACTGTATGTAGAACCAAACTACTTTTGCCATTTGTTTGCAGAATTTTGACCCGAATCGGACAAAAATAATTTAATTGCTTGATGAATTAACCAAAACTAAATATGAAATTACTACAAATGAACATGTTGTAATCGATAATAGATAGGGCTTTATCAAAACCATTGCACTTGAAACAAGAAAACCTTAATCCCTAATACTACAAAATGGTTTCAATATAGAGGGCAATGAATTTAAGACATTTCAGTTATTTGGAAAATATTGCTGTGCAGATGGTCTGTTTGTTTGTGTACTCAGGATGTAAGACAGAAAAACGGAGAGTGTTTATCAATATCTACAGTATAATATACTAATAACAATAGTATATTTACATTGAATGCAATACATTGGTATTTTTATCATAAGTATGATAAACATTTATATTAATTGATTGTTAAATTGTGCAATATGGAATTGGGAGGCTCCCATTAAGACTAATATCATTCTCATGACCATACATGATCAGGAGTTAATCGTACTACCTGTGGCTTGGTAGTTAAAGTATTGGACTGTCAATCGAGGGGACCAGGGTTCAAGTCAACCTGTTACCATTTCAAAGCTTGGGCAACTTCTTTCACCACACTTTACCTGTGTCTTTTGGAAGAGACGCTACAAGTCGTTGGTCCCTTCTACCTGGAAATAGATCCCACACATGGAGTCACTGATGGTGAATCAGGCGTCAAATATGTGCCTGCACTGATCCCAGCCCTACAATGGAAGAAGAGGAATTGGGCATATGAAGGTAAAAGAGGATGCGAATTGGGCATATATAAACATATATGTGCTCTCCTTACAGATCTCTATGGTCTGATGTTGTTTCTTGGGGTTGAGCCGTACTGGATGCGCCGCTGGTGGAGCCGTATCCTCTATGAACCCTATCGCCATGGCAAGAGAGATGCCCTTGAAGCGGTCGTCATGAAGGTTCTGTGGAGAACCGCCAAGAAGGACGTCCTCGATCAGGTATTGCTCCTGCATGTCTATATCTTCCTATGCATTAGGTCACATCAAATTTACACAGTTACTGCAAAATGTGGATGGATCTTATCAATGTTCTCAATATTTACACAGCAAACACGATGTAGTTTATTACTACTACAGTATATTCCAGAGAATATGTTTGACATAGATCTGTATGAAATGTTTCATTGGTCAATCAGCCTATAGCGTTCAGATTCTGATTGAGTGTCGTCATATATCAGGCAATGAAATATATCTTCATCAAGCAAAATCTGCTAGGTTTCGCCAGAAATCTGCTTAGCTGTATACTTATTTCTGATGCGAATCGAGTGATGCCATTTCCCAGGCTATGAAACATACATACCATATTCGACCTATTAAGCGTACATGCCCTAATTAGTGTACATCCCCTTTTTTAATGAATGTGATCCGTAATTTTTGTAATTGTGAAGAACAACTGAAAAGTGTTGCCATCTGGTGTTAAACAGTTGACACCACTTTTCAGTTGTTCTACACTAATCACCAAAATGACACCACTAGTGTTAAACAGTTACCTTATTGTCTTGAGAAACAGATTTTGGTGTGCACTTATATGAACAGATTCCTTGACATTTTTCCATGGCCCAATTTTTTTTTCAAATGTACTCTACGCTTATTAGATCGAATACGGTATATCAATTTATTTTCCATAAATTTGAAACAAATCCCCATAAATGTTGCATACAGTTGTATTCCTCATAAAATCCTAAAAATCCATATGGAATACAAGTAATGCGTATAAAACGTCATGTCTGGTTGTGGATTTATTTGAAAGCTGGCAACGGCAGACAAGAGGAGTTTGGTGAGACTGACCAATGTGTAAGATTGACCAATGTGTAAGATTGACCAATGTGTAAGATTGACCAATGTGTAAGCCTGACCAATGTGTAAGATTGACCAATGTGTAAGAATGACCAATGTGTAAGATTGACCAATGTGTAAGATTGACCAATGTGTAAGCCTGACCAATGTGTAAGACTGACCGATGTGGAAGACTGACCAATGTGTAAGCCTAACCAATGTTTAAGCCTGACCAATGTGCTGTGTTTCCTGCCATCAGCTGAGTCTACCAGCACAGACAGAGGACATCCACTGGCTGACGTTCTCCCCAGTAGAGGAGCACTTCTATCGCAGCCAGTACAACGACAGCACAGACCAGGCCAGAAAGGTCAGTCTACATACTTACCTCAGCTTGCTCTCTGGGAGCATAGGCCATCAAGGAAAGTTCTCCACTGTATCCTGTTTGTTCCTCCTGCCTTAGTTCATTCCAGGTGTGACCCATCTTCTTAAGTTTCACCTCAATGTCTCACTGCCAGTTGAGCTGTATAGCACTGACTTGACGGTTGAGGTAATATCCTCAGCTTCATGTTTAGCTTGATCTGCTTTGCCTTCTAAGTTTTCCTCAGTATGAGGAATGCAGTCTGGCTTTTTTATCCTATCATTTACATCTTCTTCTGTGCCTCATATCTTGCTGAATTTATTGTCCAGGTCTGTCTGCTAATATATAGTGTACCACAGGGGCTGATAGGCAGGGTTGACTGAATTACTTTAATTTTGTACTTGAGTAAAAGTAATTCACCTAAAAAATACTTGAGTAAAAGTAAAAGTACTTTGTAAAAAAGTACTTGAGTAAAAAGTAAAACTACTTTTCAAAAGTACTTGCAGTAAAAGTAGAAGTAAAAGTACAACACTTAGAAATAACAACACAATCATGAGTAATATTATATAATTTTTACACAGCTTGCATCTGGCAACTGTTTTGCAACCACTCTGCCTATAACAAAGTGTTCGCAGACAGCCTTAGCTGGTCATTCCATGCCACCCTTGAACATGGTGCTCACTTGGATGCTTGCAATATGACATTATCGTTAATGAGAGCTCACAACATCAAATAATGTTAGTTAACTACAGAACTAAATTAATGATGAGGCACAAGCTGTTTATTTATCGACTTGTTCCACCGGGGTATGGGAGGAGCTAAATTGTAGAACAGGATATGTATATGCAGGTGTGATTGTATCTGAGTAGCTACAGGGTCAGTCCAGTAGTAGTAGTAGTAGCAGCAGCAGCAGTAGCTGCTGCAGCGGCAGCAGCAGTAGCAGCAGCAGCAGCAGTGCTGACAATGGGTGAAAATCTGTGAATTTCTCAATCCACGATGCGCGTTTGCTCACGAATATCAGAATTGTGTCAGTGTATGGGGATTATCAGTACAATGTCTAAATCGCAATTTTGTTTATTTATAATACGTATTATAAACTTACTGAATAATAGTTTGTATGGTGCAGCGGAGCCATCTGCATCATGGTTTGAGATGGCGTTCAAGCGTTGTGTGCTCGAAGTTACGTTTTATGTCAACGGCCTTGCGTCGATTTCCCAAAAAGAAGTTTGTATATCGCGAACTGGCCAGCAATTGGATGATATTAATGACTAGGCGACTGACAACTAGGCACAGTTTATGAAATGACATTGATGGTGGAGTGCCACTGACAGCAGCAGTTTCGCAAAAGAATGTAACAAAAATATACTGCGAAGTAAATAAAAGTAACAAAGTAAAAATTTGCGTTACTTTAGATAAAAACTACTTCGTTACAAGTAAAAGTATTTAGTCAAAATTCTACTTCGTTACATGCCAGTTACTTGAAATAACTACTCAAGTATTGTGACAAAGTACTTTTACTTTGTTACATGTCAACCCTGCTGATAGGGGAGGGTGTGGACAGGTAATGTAACTTGGGAGTGGTAGCCAATGTTTCACTCATTTATGTAAATGTCTGTTTTCAATTGTACAGAAACAATTTGTATATAATATTATCCCAGTGTACATACCAAGAAAGAACTCAACATATACATGTGTTATTGTGTCCTAATAGATTTTTAATGGTGTACTGTGAGCATATTGCTACGTATATGGCAAGATAAGAAAACCTGTCTGTGACTATTTGCTCCATAAATATATGATTGGTCGACATATCTAGTGTTACACACAGTGAGTTGAACAAACAGTGCATACATTATTGAAAGGTATCAAAATGCTTGTACTATTATTAACTGTTATATATGTAGAACATAATTAACTTAAATCCCTATGTATACGTCACCTTGTAGTTACTAGCTAATTATATCTTGGCAGAGTAAATGTTGTCTTTAAAATAATTTTATTGTAATGTCTATTGATGCATTTTTTATTATTATTTTTTGCTTATTATATGTGTAAATGTGCACATGTATATGTCAGCCACTGTATGAACTTTAGATTGTAATCTTTACTATGGCATATTCATGTATTATTAGGTAAATTACTCTGTAAATGTATTATTACTATTATTATACTGCAATTATTATTTAAGGTGGCTCTCGTGGTAGCGGCATTTAAATGCCTTAACGGGAATCTCCTGACCTATTGTATATACTAAATTATAATATGTACTTGTAATTATTGGCCTAATAATAAATTTCATTTCATTCATTGAATATAAAATCCAGTATTATGTGAAGCAACTGTGGAACATTTGTGTCACAACAACTTGTGAAGTTCCCTCTTTGCTGCTTGTAGAACTTCCGAAAGTGGAAAGAAACACAGACAAAGTTGAGCAGTCTTACCCGAAGGACACTACATCAGGTGAGTGAGTGGGAGGGTATTAACTATTTACAAAGTGAGTGAGTGAGAGGCCAATTACACACCCATAAAGTGAGTGAATGGAAAGGCCAATTACGCACCCAGAAAGTGAGTGAGGGGAGAGGCCAGTTATGCACCCACAAAGTGAGTGAGTGAGAGAGAGGCCAATTACGCACCAGTCTTGTTCTACAAGTCTTCCTTAATTATGTGTCTCGTGTTGGTTGTAGTTGCTCTACCCTCTGCTGCGCCTGAGACAGGCCTGCTGCCACCCCCAGGCCGTCAGAGGGGAGTTCCTCTCCATACATAAGAGGTAGGCATTCTAATCTACTATTGTCAGTCATCATCCTCATGTAAGTCTGGTGATAGTGAAATTAAGAAAAACAATTATAAGCCTAGTAATTACTTTTAAATTGCTGTTTTTGCCAGACAGCATGTAGGATGCCGGCACTTTGCCTGTGTATTTCAGAAGAGACACTAAAAGCCATTGGTCCCTTCAACCTGGTGTCAAATCAGGGCAAGTAAAAGATCCCATGCAGGGAGTGTGGACTCATGAAATCTATAGAAGGAAAACTGAGAAAAAACACTGTGATGTTAGCCACAGACAGGGCTGCTTGGAGTTAAATGTCATAAGGAGTGATTAATAGAATCACCTTTACCCATCTAAGAATGCCCTAGCCTAACTGCACCCACCAACCTGAGTGAAATACTTACTACTGGGTAGCCATTCATGTTATTACTATCATCCAGGTTTGCAACACAGAGCATATTTTCATGAGGATATTATTTATCTTTACTGAAAATATCTATATTTTTCAAAAGATACAAACCCTGGTCATTGTTTTCATAAAATCATGCAGGGGGCCTATTATAAACTATTATTTATTATAAACTATTATCTATTATAAATTAGTATCCATTATAAACTATATTGTTAAACCGAGAAAGCAGGTCTGCTCCGCATGTATCAAACATTCGGAGTGAAGCTGCTTAATTTCAAACTGCGTCATTTGAATGACTGCTGCGCTCTGATTGGTTTAGCGGTGTCACGGGAGCGCTTAGTCAGTCATCCAGGCTTCTTTGCCTACCCTTAAATTAGCATAAATTAGCATGATTAACCTATTGACCCTTCCGTGCCCTGCTCGCGCTGTTGCTAGCATAAAATACTGTATGCAACCATGGTTGCATACTCTCATTTATACAATCAACAACGCAAGCCAGATGTAAAAATATGAAAAGGCCAAATGAATGACGTTTATTAAGATTATGCCTAATGGCATATTATTCAGATTAAGAGCATGAAATGTGGACCCTGTAACATGCGCCAAGCCTGTGGCTGAGCCTCATACAAAGCCGCCTGGACACAATGCTCCCAGAGCCCACACTTCAACATAGCAATACAGTACATGTAGTAATATTCCTACAACACAAGACAATTCATGGCATCGTCACCAGCACATTAAAACATTAACCCAACACCGACAATACTCGACACAATACCTATTTGCATATACTACATCACTGGACTACACTACTTGCTAAAATTCCTACTCTATATATTTTAGTAACCTAAAAGGTGGTGCCATAATGCCACCGTTCACTGAAACCTGTGAACACCCCACTTTAGCGGTGTCACGGGAGCGCTTAGTCAGTCATCCAGGTTTCTTTGCCTACCCTTAAATTAGCATAAATTAGCATGATTAACCTATTGACCCTTCCGTGCCCTGCTCGCGCTGTTGCTAGCATAAAATCCTGTATGCAACCGTGGTTACATACTCTCATATATATATATATATATATATATATATATATATATATATATATATATATATATAATAAAATATTATCTATTATAAACCATATATATTATAAACTAGATATATATATATATAATAATAAACTATATATAATATAAACTATTATCTATTATAAACTATACCAATTATAAACTATTATCTATTATAAACTATTAACCTATATATACTATATATGTTATAAATGATATATATTATAAACTGTATCTATTATAAACTATTATCTGTTATAAATTATTATCCATTATAAACAAACTATATCTGTTATAAACTATATTATAAACTATTTCTATTATAAACCATATATATTATAAACTATATCTATATTATAAACTATATCTATTATAAACCATATCTGTTATAAACTATGTCTATTATAAAATATCAATTATAAACTATATATATATATATTATAAACTATTGTCTGTTACAAACTATTATCTATTACAAACCATTATCTATAATAAACTATATATTTTATAAACTATATCTATTATAAACTTTATATAACATGTGATTCTGTGATGAAATTGGTCAGACTCTTTAATGTAACATTTTTGCTACTGATAATAGGGAAGGTTACCTATATTGAATAGTTGCCTATATTGAACAGTTGCCTATAATGAACAGTTGCCTATATTGAACAGTTGTTCGTTTCCATTTCTGTGTAATTCACGAAATGTTTCCCTTTTTGGCATGGATGTGCTGATACTATACATCAAGTTCACATATTGCAGCATTGCTAACTGTGAATGATTTTATTCGTCTCTGTGCTTAATGAGATCAATATAGGCAACCTTCCCCTAACTATCCACTGACTTTGTCTGTAGCACTCTAAGCATGGCTGAGTTGTTAACGCAACTAACAAAAAAAGCACGACTTGAATGTGAAGAGGCACACCGACAACAGGTGGCAGCACTGAACGGGCTTGCAGGATTGCACATTATCAAGCAAGAGGTGGGTATCTTGACTGGTCCTTCCTCAATTCTCGTTCCACACTTATTCCACAAAGAATTTAACCTATCTAGCATCCACTAAGACTCAGTAGCTCATTTGTGTATGTTTTTTAGCTTAGATGAAACCATAGGACAAACTATTGAATTATTTTTGACCGAATCATGTAAAAGTCCTGCGAAAAAAGCCAATGTGGTCCTGCTCTATACACTATGATATAGAGCTATTTACTCTTTCACAAGTTACCTGATCTAATGATTAAAGTCAGTTAGTACGATTTTAGCAAAAGTTTCCACTCTTTTGTAAAACCACACAAACTAGATATTTGAACATCAATGAACCAGTAGAATAAAATAGAATATTTTTATTTATATTGTTACACACATGCATAATATACATAATTATGACAGCTTTACTTGTAAAATTAATGTAACATGGGAGATTATCTAGAAACCTCTAAACTGGTTAAAAGAACCACTGTGTATACAGCATGTATAACTAATTATTACAATGTAATAGTAGAATAAAATTAAGTAATGTCAAAAAAAGAAAACGTTGGAGTAGCCAGAATCATTGATGGCTGATGGTAAGACTTAGTAGCTCATTCTGTCTTGTCTCTTACGTTGCATTCTGCCAATTACAGGAATCACAAACACATTTTGTGCAATAATTTTATTAATAAAAATAGCTATTTATGAAATAAGCAACACAAGTCTGTGTATTCTCCAGAGAGAACTGAAATTGGCGAAATAATTACATTTATTAGGGGAAAGGAAAAGGGGACTGCTTACACACAGATAGTAGGAATGTGAGCCTTATACAATGCAAACCAGACACGATACACTATATATCGAAATATAGATATACACAATTCTTGGAAGCATAGATGTTACAAGGCAACGTATATAAAGCAGTGCAAATAGGGTGATTTATCTCTGAAATAACCTTAATTTATGAAGTAATTGCATGAACGGAGGGACTATTTTCTGCTGCTCCAGTATTCCGAGGCTGCGGAGAAATACCGGTCAGTGATGAGGTCAGTGGAGGAACACAAAGATGAGCTACGGACAGATGAGCTGCAACAACTGCATACGCTACACAACATGGATGAACTGCTGAAGGGCCATGGCAGCGCTGTAGCCCCCACACTGAGGGACTCGTTGCTCTCACAACAGGTCAGCTGCAGATTAGCAGCAGCACACTTATGGTGAAAATGTTGTCTGCTGAAAACACTATTGTATTACTGTTTTCATCTTGTAAGATACATGCCTCCCTCTTCTTGTCTTCTTCGGGGCCGTACACAATGGTCCGGGAGGTATTTCTCACAGATGTAGATGTATGTTGATTGTCCGTCTTCTTTGCGCTCGCCAGGTTGATATTCATAACTGAATTTATACTCACTCGACCAATGAGTACATATAGATTACTACAGAAGAGTAGTCCATGCATTGTTCTCCAGGTTTGAAGTGATTTTAATCTTGTACATCAGACGGCTATGAACATAGTTGCAACATTATCACTCACGATGACAATAAAAATAGCAGTGAAGACATCTATCACTGTAAGCCATAAAGAAAAGTAGTGAATGTAAACATCACTTAAAATGTATACAGACTCTTAAAGTCTAGAAGATTTGACAAGAACATTTTGACCAGAAATTTTTATATCTAATGCTAAAGCAGGTATGGCCCGCCAGGACTACCCTTACTGAAAATTTGGATGCCTTAAAATTCAGCATGACTACACACTTCAGTGTGAATTTAAAATAGTCTTGCCGCCCCCTTGTAAACCCTCCTCCAGGGTATTTATACTCCCAGTTTACCAAAATCAGACGCCGTCACTAGAGGCGCTGTGATTGCTTAAATACTTAATATGCTTTACCATTGGTAAATCCACCCACCCTCTCAGCCGTTAGACAATGACGTCTGCCAGTCTTCCTTGCCCAGTTTTGCAAGTTAAACTTTTGAACTCTTGGAGCTGGGCCAAATCCAGGGTTCCCAGGACTCCCTCTCATTTCCCAATTACATTGACAGCCCCAGGTTAGAGCAATTTAGCAAATGTCAGGATTAAAGGGAAGACAGAAGCGTCTAAACAGTACCATCAATCTTAGGCACCATATGGCTTTTGTCCATATCCACTTGGGTGGTTTCACTATAAACTTTTCTGACACCTGTTTTTCTGTTGCTGATTTAGGCTTAATACATCGAATAAACCTCCAAATGACTTACTAACACATAGCTATTAAAAACTAATTAAATCAAACTGGCATATACTTTTCAAGTTTAATGTTGTATAGAAATTTCTAGACAGCCTAACCCTATCAATTTGATGCGCCTCTGAACTCGGGTGTCCAGGACTTAGGTGTGGTAGAAGTTTTGTGGTAGAAGTTTTCATGTTATTTATATATTTATTTATATTTGCGAGGTACTTTGTTTTCATGAAATATATATTGGTAGGCATTGTTTATATGACATTTCTGAAGCTTCCATTTGATATAATTTAACACAACCCTTGACCTGAAACCATAGCTCAGAGTAAACATACTTGATATTTATTGCTGTCACTGCACTGTATAGATTTTGCTGATGTCTGCATGGTAGTGTTGGAAATCAGTTTGGCCAGACTGATCGATGATCGATTATATAATAGTTTGTTGACAGTGCAAAACTTTTTTGATACCATAACTACCATAACTGGTGTGGCACCACCGTTTGTCATACACAATATTTCTGGCAACCCAAGATATCTCGGGACGAAATTCAGCATGAATTTTTTATAACTGAAAATTTGTGTAATCCATTAATTATTTGGAAGTATGAACCAACCAATCATCGACAAAATTTATTAATTGGAACCGCACAACCATGTGGTTATGTTTCAGGCAAATGAGGTGAGAGAGAAATATCTGGTGAAAGCCGCAGCATCAGTGACAGTAGCTGAGGAATCCTGGGTGCCAGTGCGTACCTCGGTCTCCGAGCTTAAGAACCAGGTATGCTTTAGTTATTTTGTCAATTGTTTATTTCATTGTGGGTGCACGCATGTGTGTGAATGTATGTGTGTGTTTTCATGCCCATGTGAGCATGCGTGCGTGCGTGCATGTGTGTGTTTGTCCGTGGATCCATTAACCAACTAATAAAAAACAGGCCTACGACAAAATTGTGGGATAAGAAAATACATACCAAGAGTGCATAATAATATGTGTAATAGTATGTGTAGTAGTATGTGTAATAGTATGTGTAATAGTATGTGTAATAGTATGTGTAGTAGTATGTGTAATATCTGCCTCCATGCTTTCATTAAGCTAGTGATACACACCTGTAAATATTTGTGTGAGTGTGTGCATGTGCGTGCGTGCGTGCAGTGTGTGTGTATTTCTGTATGCATGATTGCGTGTAATTTGTATGTAATTTTATGTATTATATATGCACACATGCGCGAATGCAGACTGACGCATGTGTGCATATATAATACATAAATTATTGATGTATTTATTTATGTCTGTCTGTCTCTGAAAGGAACTCCCTCCTGCTATTTATCATCTTTTCGTCGTTGTTTTTACTACAAAATCTCTGCTATTTCAGTTGGCAAGAGGCTCCACCTGGTGGGCAGATTTGATCCAGTGGGTGAACTACCGTGACCTTGACATGGCCCTGGTGGAGAAGGTCACAGAGGATCTGGCCGCAAATGCGACATCGCAGACACACATCTCAGCTTTCAGGTCAGTTCTCTCACTACTGCATGACACTTCAGGCTCACATAAAGTTTTCAGAATTAACCCATTAGGCCCCAGGATTTTATTAAAACATGCCACCATGTTCCCAGGATTTCTGACAAATTTTTAGCGATTTTATCTCCTTGTGTTCAAAAATCTGTAGAAAAAAACTATTCAATATTGACAATTACAAGTTGTGTTTATTGTGAAGAGTAGTAATTTCTTCACATGCATATATACATAGACATAGGATATATTAATATATTTTGGACATATGATCACAATTTGCAAAGACAAAATAGTAAATGTGTTAAAACTTTGAAAGTTGCAACTGACATTTGACAATGATCCCATGCTATAACCCTATGCAACCCAGAAAAAGAAAATGTAGCTATATGTGTTAGTTTGGCACCACTGAAAAAAATATCAAATTCTGACTGTTATTTTTCAGGTTACACCATATTTTATCATGACAAATATAGAAATAAAAAGTTTCAAGATAGCATGAACAAAACCGATGAAAATAAAGATTTCCGAAAGGGCAACACATGTACGTAATGAGCTGTTGTTGTTGCAAAATGTATCCGCTAGGGTGTGGCAAAATTTGGTAGCGTTTAGTTCAGTAGTTATTCGCCAGGATTTTTTTTAATAGAAGGTCCTGTATGTGGCTAGCAGTGGCCGTTCCAGGACTGCACAGAGCGGCCGGCCGCGGCCGTTGTGGGGTCTAATGGGTTAAGCCAATAAGGCGATAGTCAAGATTTAACTCACAGTATCTAGTATCTGTATGCACACGCAATGGTTGCACATTATCATGTAATATGGTGTTACATTACAAATCGGGACATAAATTAGTCGTGTAAACCAGCCTTTAGAAGGTGGCTGTCTTTCAGATTGAAGAAAACAAGATGTGGCTTTTTACGTTGGGTGCTGTGTATCGATCATTGTTTGATGACATTATCGTTATAATCATTTCTTACCAGAGCTGCAGAACAACTGCTCAATGGTAGTATGTATTAGGCAGTGAAACTTGACTTTCATTATCCCACAATTCTGTTTTTGATTTGGGTTGGGTTAAATTAGAAGATACAATTGTATGGATTATAATTTTAAAAGCACAACACATGGTTTTATCTATGATTGGTCACCAGGTTCCGTGAGAGCTTGGGACTACAATTCCTGCTTGCTAGCCATATCGAACAACTCGACCAATCCCATGATGCTCTAGTCAACCATCTGCACATGCTCAGTGGACCGCCTTCAGAGAGTGTCGTCAATGCGGCTGTTGAGTGCTGTCTTCGACCTGTGGCAGAACTGCTCAAGAAGCGAGTATTTCAACTCAATGGGTTTATTCCAACTCAACAGAACACACATATAGGTCATGCATGTGAATCCAAAGTCCATACATTAAAAATAATACATAATCATGCGCTGCTGTATATGTTTTATAGAGTTGTTTCTGTGAAATATTCAGATGTAGTAATATAATCCAGATTTATGTTTTTTGGATGCAGTTTTGAAACACCAGCCAGTGGTCTCGAATCCCAGTCTCGAAACCCCGTCTAGCACCCGGTCTCACCCAGTCCCGAACCCTGGTCTCGAATCCCGGTCTCAAACCCCGGTCCCGAACCCCGGTCCCGAACCCTGGTCCCATCAACTGACAGTCCAATGCTCTATCCACTGAGCCACCATGTTCCAGTAGAGACTACAGTTATGCGACACAGACGTGACAATTTGTGAGATGTTGATCTATGTAACTATTGTCTATGATGTGACAAGATGAAATTAGAAGTGTGCAAGTTTTAAATGGACCCTCAATAAGCTGATGACTTCCTTGTTCACTTGTCATCTGGTTTTTATCCCCATGGTTAAATTGTGTTAAATTTGGTTAAATCTTGTTAAATCATGACTGTCTGTTGTTTCAGTTGTGCCTTCTGTAAAGCCGATGAGCTCTTTCAAGACTACGAGTCAAAACTCTTCTCCTTTGTTGACAAGTATGTGAGAGCAACATGAGTATTAACTAGTGAAGTATTAACAGTTTGTTCAGTATTTTTAGCATTGTCAACATTTTATAAGTTAATAGTGAATTGTGAATTGAATTGAACCCCAGACATGGCAATGAAATTAACAAATTTAATGTGTCAAAGTAATGGAAACTAAAAAAAAGACAGTCTTGCAAGTTGGACATAACTTGAAATTTATGAAATATAAATAGGTTTGTTTATAAATATTGCAATTATTTGGTATATAGTGTTGGTTCATTGTTTAGTCGACTGAATGTGTCTTGTGTTTGCTACCAGAGGGTTTACTCAGCAAACCAGTCAGGCCGATGATCCGATGTACCTGTTAAGCACACGCCGACAGGGAACTTGGGCTGACAGTGAGACAGAAAGAGCTCTTAAGAGTCTCAATAGCTTCTGTAAAAACTTTGGAGGTACAAAACATTTTGTAGTAAAAAAAAATTATTTTTTAATCGTACTTATTGTATTACTAAGGAAACGCATTGTTGATTTCCTTCAGAGTAAGTGTTTAGTGGACCATAGGATATTCTTCTGTTAAATATAATTGTTTAGTAAATTAAAAAGACACATTGTTGATTTTCTCACATTGAGTGTTTAGTGGAATGTAGGATATTACTCTATACATTTTGTTGAAAATGTGTTTAATAAATGTCAATTAAATCTAACTTAATAAGTGACTTCTGACAACATAATAATTATTTTTTATGTATAAAAATTATCTAAATATAATTATTAAAATAGTGCGCAGTTTGGAACAATATAGCTTAGACCCCTGAATCTGAAGACCAGGGATCAAATTAAGTAGCTGCAATTAAACCGGGGCAATTTCATTCACTCCACGGTGCCTAAGTTACAGTTCATTCACTCCACGTTGCCTAAGTTACAGTTCATTTACTCCACGGTGCCTAAGTTACAGTTCATTCACTCCACGGTGCCTAAGTTACAGTTCATTCACTCCACGGTGCCTAAGTTACAGTTCATTCACTCCACGGTGCCTAAGTTACAGTTCATTCACTCCACGGTGCCTAAGTTACAGTTCATTCACTCCACGGTGCCTAAGTTACAGTTCATTCACTCCACGTTGCCTAAGTTACAGTTCATTCACTCCACGGTGCCTAAGTTACAGTTCATTCACTCCACGGTGCCTAAGTTACAGTTCATTCACTCCACGGTGCCTAAGTTACAGTTCATTCACTCCACGGTGCCTAAGTTACAGTTCATTCACTCCACGGTGCCTAAGTTACAGTTCATTCACTCCACGGTGCCTAAGTTACAGTTCATTCACTCCACGGTGCCTAAGTTACAGTTCATTCACTCCACGGTGCCTAAGTTACAGTTCATTCACTCCACGGTGCCTAAGTTACAGTTCTTTCACTCCACGGTGCCTAAGTTACAGTTCATTCACTCCACGGTGTCTAAGTTACAGTTCACTCACTCCACGGTGCCTAAGTTACAGTTCACTCACTCCACGGTGCCTTAGTTACAGTTCATTCACTCCACGGTGCCTAAGTTACAGTTCATTCACTCCACGGTGCCTAAGTTACAGTTCATTCACTCCACGGTGCCTAAGTTACAGTTCTTTCACTCCACGGTGCCTAAGTTACAGTTCATTCACTCCACGGTGTCTAAGTTACAGTTCACTCACTCCACGGTGCCTAAGTTACAGTTCACTCACTCCACGGTGCCTTAGTTACAGTTCATTCACTCCACGGTGCCTAAGTTACAGTTCACTCGGCTATATAAATTAATACCTCGTTTATTTATATTTATAAAATTATATGAACAAATACATTTCATGCTGTAGCTGCAGAACACATTGGTGAAAATTCATATGAAAATACAAAAAGCATAACTGACACACACCTGCCAGGGAATGAAAAATAGGCTAAAGCTACTTAGATTTGTCTTAAGAGAACACCTTAACTGCCAGTAAACTGTCTTGTGATTTATTTCAGCGGACAGGAAAATGACAGAATTTGGCAACATCCATTTCAAACTATTGGATGCTCTGAAGAAAGAATTCAAGGTAGCTACAATCGGAGTTCATTCATATGCTGTTTCAATGCCAGGCTTCGATTTTCCCACGAGTCTGTGAGTCTGAAACTCCTTGTTTCACCCTCTGGATTCTTTATACAGTCCTTTATAGGAGTCTGTGTGACTCCCTACTCTAGAAGACGTATTTGTCCGGAATTTATACACACTTCAAATTTCAGATTGACAACAAGGGGTAGCAAATTTTAGTTTGTCACAATGATCACTTCTGTACTCCGTGGATTAACTTCCATTAAATTACAGCAGGTGGCAGTACATGTACTGCATCGCATTGTGTCATGATTTTTTATTCGCTGTTGTCCATGAGTCAAGTAATGGGAAACCGCATTATGAATTCGCATTACCACACCTAAACGGTGTCGTAGCTTGAATCGGCGCCACTGGTGAAGAAAAAAACTGTAGGTACTTCAGAAGTTGAAAATAGAATACACGCAGCCATGGCCCGCACTGAAAGCAAGCTCAAAGACGGGAATGATGTTAACACTGTTTTGGAGCAAACATCTCCGTAGGAATGAGCCAGTATAAAACGTGTTACTAACAATCTACTGTACAATTAATACAAAGCCAAAGTAGGACTACTGACCAACAGGACATTTTTGGAATAAGCAGGTATGTAGTTGTTGAAAAAATACAGACTCCCAAATTCGTCTGTGGAATCCTAGATATGAGCAGAGTAGGAGGTATTCCCCACCAATTTCCCGAGAAAATCCATGGCTGAGTGTGCTTTGATATTCTGCTGGTTTATTACTTGTGTATGACGTATACTATTGAGAAAAAAAATCTTGCTATCAATGTCACCACCTTGTTATTGCAATGTCATTAACGTGGCCTGTGGTACCTGTCCCCAGTGTCTGAGAACTGTCTGGAAGGTGCTACGAGAGCAGGTGTCAGCCATGGACGAACTCAGCATGGCAACTACTAGGATCAGACTGAGGCTCGAGGATGAACCTCTCGCCAATCCACCACAGAAGAATATACTTGAGGAACACAATGTAAAGTGGAACCCTGTTGAGAGGAGATTGTTTGACGATAGATAATAGTAATAATAAAAATTACACTTACAAGAAATTACACTTATAATAAATTACACTTATAACAAATGACAATTATGTAAAATTATGCTTATATAGCGACAATTCTAGTTAAAAACTACTCAAGGCACTTTACATTAAGCTTAAATTGTCTTGAATGACCATCGCATATCATAGAAAAGTCCGCAGCTGAAAGGGTTAATGCCCAGTCAAAAAGTCACAATTGCATGTGACAAAAAGGAGCCATAAAATGTGTCTTTCTGGAAGTGTGTCTTAAATATTGCTCCTTGTAACTGACAGGTTTACGACTTTTGCTATTGCTACTTATTGCCAACTATTTTTTACTGTAATTGCTACTTGTAGCTGATAGGTTTTACTGTGATTGCTATTGGTACTTGTAGCTGGAGACAGAGCGAATCAAATTCGTCTCAGACCAAATTGTTGCCCAGTGCCTGTTGAAGAAGAAACTGGGTCAACTGCTCTATCTCAAGAACCTGGCTCAAGTAAGTGGAAAATTTAGTGTCCTGATCACATTATCAAAACATGTACTTTATTAATGAGCTGCGGGAGCAGTCATTTTATTTACATATCTTAACTTGTTTAATTGTAAGACGTAGCCTGTACAGGTGTATATTATAGAGTGAAACTTTCACTCTGTGCATTAGCATTGGCATTGTATTTTGTCATTCTGGAACCATAATTGCAAATTTTAGTGGATAACATTAAGTATTAGTTAGCCTCTACCCAAATTATACTTTTCTTGAATGTCAAGAATGTTCCAGTACTGTTGATTAGGGGTTCCAGGGAAAATGTCAAGAAACATCTCATAGTTAAGGTTTTTGCACAAGCTGGACAAATATCAAATGTACTATTTTAGGGAGAAAAACCTTACGTAGAATCAGAACTCTCAATATTTACAACATGTTATGGGACTATATTATGATTCAGTTTTGTGTGGTACTTACCCAATAGTCCTATGGAAAAACCCTCTCTATGACAAGTCATTGTCTCTGAATTTTGGATCGTGCAGATTTCGAAAAGAAGTACCGTACAATTCCTAATAGTAGCACACTACCTAATAGATGCACACCCCCCTTTTTGAGACGTGAAACCATGCGCAAAAACATAGATTTTCAGGAGTGATGGCATGGTAAATGCAAATGACAGCAGTACTGCTGCAACGTGGCACCACATTGTTATCACTGCTGGCGGCTTTCGCCAGGTGTCTGTGGAAGTGCTGGTGGCCAGCTGACGTTGTTTGTCTGGAATTACAAAAACCGTGAACGAACGTGCTTTTTCAGTGTCTGTCTCGTGCGTTTTTGTAGTGTGTCGACAGAATGTCGTTTGGTTTGGTAGATGCGCTGAAACTGCAAAACAAACAACGCAACATCTCATTGTAGGCTTACGTTAAGTTTATTTAGCATCAAAACAATTCTAATCACATGTAGATTGGACAAAATGCATCACTCAAAACAAGCGCTAGTTATGAAATAGATCGGTGATCGATGAAATGGTTCTCGAGTCATTCCCTAGAAGCGCCCCACATTTTTTGCATAGTTCACAGTGGCGCCACACTGCGGATTAGCTACCAATCTGATTTAGAGGCCGATTTCACCCGTAGCAGCAGATTATGATTTGGGCCACATTTGAGAACTAATAGATGCGCACCCAAATCTTCGCACTCATGCACTGCATGTCTATAGAGAATAATACTTTATGTTGTTATTGTGAATTGTGAACCATTGTAGGCTTATCTAACTAGTAAACAAGTCATAAAGTCTTTCTCAACACGAAATAACTTTAGAGCTTTTTATGCTGACCGGCAGGGTTAAAAAAATCATGATTTTTAAAAAAATCATGATTTTTAAAAAAATCAAAAAAATTTGATTTTTTTATTTATTTGATTTTTTTTATTTATTTGATTTTTTTTTAAATCTGGTATACACAATGTCATAAAATATTTGACTATCAGGCTATCTGGTGACAATACAACTACACGAGTGTGCGCACATTGTGCTTTTGTATTAAAAAACGCACAAAACTTTGTTGATCTTGATGCTTGTAAACAATTATTTGTGTTAAATTCATATAAATCAGCAATTAAAGTAAAAAAATATAAAAAAAATCATAAATCATAAATTTTTTTTTTTTGAGCGATTTAAATCATGATTTAAATCAAATTATTTAAATCAAACAACCCTGCTGACCGGTGTATCTGTTTTCAGACCCAGGACACAATGACAGGGGGAATGAACCCAGAACCTTGTCCAATCTGTCAGAAGGAACTAGGCTCCAGGGTACGTCTCTGACTATAGACACATATACCGCCATGCCTGCATATGGGTCAATTCTTATGGATTACATACATATTTCTATTATTTAATCCAACTTACGATTATATGGGTGGTTCTCACATTACCAATCAGTTATTGGCATAATTGTATAATTTAACATCTGTCTCTGTTGAATAAACACATTCCTATTCCGATTCAGACAGTTCATGATCTTATGGGGTAGGAAACATTACTTATGGTTTTGTTATCACAAGGTATTACAGGATATTATAATATACAGTTTACTATACAGAAATAGGTGTTTTGTTAATTTTAACTTAATATTTCATCGCCAAATGCAACGAGATGCCATAGCTGTTGAATACCATGTAGTAATTAACATTGACTTTCTCGGTATGGTTTTGATTATAATTTTACACGTATTATAAATTACAGTATCATGTTGGAATATTGCAGTGATGGAAATCTGGGAAATAGAAGTTGATGTTGTAGTTGTGTTTTAACAGTGGAGCGTGCTGCAGTGTGGACATTGTTTCTGTCTCGAGTGCATCCACATTCTCGTTCAAGAGTACAGCTTTGGGGGGCGCTACCGTAGTCTCAAATGCGCCATCTGTAGGCAGCGAACAACGCACGCCGATATTTCATATGTTTGTACGAGAGGGAGGAAGGCCCTGGAAGAGGAGATCACCAAGGTCAAGGTCAGAACATTTTCCATGGGGTATTTCTGTAAAACATGTTTGACTTGTTTTGGTTTAACGTTTAGCTGTTTTGTTTGGAACTGTTTAGGATTTCCTTTTTAACTGAGCTCTAAGTGTGGCGTAACGTAAAATCATAGCTTGAACATTTTACATGGTAATTACCTCTCAAGAAACTTTTGTATTCTTTCCAAATATTATATATATATATATATATATATATATATATATACTATTATAATACTCTCTCAAGAAACTTTTGTATTCTTTCCAAATATTATATATATACTATTATAATGCTCTCTCTTACTGAAATATTCGAGAGAAATAAAAAGTTTCTTAACAGATAATTACCATGTCAAATGTCACATTCCAAGAAACCAGAAGATCAGTCCATTCAAGGAGTTTGAAAATGATCATTGAAACAGTTAAGAAGATCACAACTTTGTTAATTTTAAATTAAACACGTAAACAGAAAATATATCTAAGAGACATCACTTGTCACATTCTGTCATGATAAATTGTAATGTTATTCAGTTGTCATGGTTTCTGAAAATGTGACTCGTATTACAGAAGAAAAAGTGTTGCAGTGCCAACTTTTGTGAGTTAAATTATGACGTCTAAACATTGTGTGTTTTCAGGGTGATAACTCTACGAAGATAGAGGGCATCGTCCAGTGCTTGCTTCAGATTCAGCAGAGCGATCCAACTGCGAAGTGTCTTGTTTTCTCAACGGCAGGTTCCTTTTAAATCTGTCATAAGTTCATAATTATTCCACTGTCTTGCAAGTATTTATTTAAGCTGGAAATTGCGTTGGAAGCAGTCTGGTTATAGACAACTCACCCAAATGACATAAACCTAGCAGAGTAAGAGGAGGCAGACTGGGTATATCAATATATTTATATGCTTCTGCAATCTTTGTATATCTTCACTGGAGTAGCAGCCAACTAACTGTGTTGGTACAGACATTCACATGTATTAGCACTAGATTCTCTGATGACCAGCAACCATGGCTATATTCTGAGCCAGTAGGAGTCCTACATGTTCTGAATATCGCCTATTGTACAGTAGCAGGTAATAAAACTGACTACATATGCATTTACCTAAGTAAACGATCCCTTTCAGAAATTATAATTTAAAGTGATAGAACATTTGTATGACAAATTTCAAAATCTACTAGTTTCGGTGATGTCACAAATATATTGCAGTGACACCACAAACATATCGCTATGACGTCACAAATGTACAAAATATCCACACACATGCGCATCAACAGTAGTTTTTATGATGACCCGCAATCATGGTTTATTGTTTACCATATTGTGAATATTGCCTATTGTCCCTTGTCAAGGTTCATAACAAAATTGTTGTCAAGGTTTCTTTTCTTGCTATTGTAGATTGTACTTTGGTTTACCATCTAGTTATGTAATAGACAACATTAACATATGTTGCGAGTCATGCTTGTGACATTATTGCGATATGTTTGTGACATCACTGCAATATGTTTGTAACATTATTGCGATATGTTTCTGACATCATTGCGATGTGTTTGTGAAATCATTGCGATATGTTTGTGACATCATTGCGATATGTTTGTGACATCACTGCGATATGTTTGTGACATCATTGCGATATATTTGTGACATCATTGCGATATGTTTGTGACATCACTGCGATGTTTGTGACATCATTGCGATATATTTGTGACATCATTGCGATATGTTTGTGACATCATTGCAATATGTTTATGACATCATTGCAATATGTTTGTGACATCATTGCGATATGTTTGTGATATCATTGCAATGTTTGTGACATCATTATATGTTTGTGACATCACTGCAACACCTGAAACTGGTAGATTTCTTTTAGATCTTTTTTTTAAGTAATCATTTCCATAAGAGGTTGCTCACTTAGCTCAATTAGTTATTGTTGTATTATCTGCTGTCATACAATAGACATTATTGTTGTATTATCTGCTGTCATACAATAGACATTATTTATAACATGTATGACACCTGTTGGCTACGAATGAAACCATAGTTGCAGGTCAAAAAAAAATCTAGTGCTGATGTGTCTGCGTCGCAAATATCGCTATTGTATTTAAATAATTTTTATGTGACTGTTTGTTTGCAGTGGGTGGACGTGTTGAACGTGCTTGGCCAGGCACTCTCCCTCAACAACATCCCCTTTCGCTCCCTGCAGGCTGGCTCGAAGTTCCAGGTGAATGAACACGTCATGGTCCAGTGATCATCACAGGGTGCCCAGCGTTCCTGCATTTTCCTACATTTCCTATATTTTAATTGCAATTCCTATTTTTCCTATATTTTCATAAAGTTCCTATGAGTTCCTAATAGATTTGGATGTTAGTATTAGTGTTGTTATAGAAAGATTTGTTATGTTGCAACATCATGGGTCCCTATTATGATGCTGCATTGCGATGTAATGAAGACTGCTTTGTGATATTGTGTGGTGAAATATATAATTTCAACAGTATCTAGCATGTGACAACGAACACAATGCGCAGATTATGGTTTAACTGAAGTATGATCTTGTGTCTCACGTTGACAGTGTGTGTTATATTTCTTATACTTAATTTTGTCATACTACATTTTTTTTATTTTTAATTTGTAAACCTTTTGCTTACATTCTCATCAAGTGACGTCTGTCCATTACTTCGCTTGAAAAAATACTTCTTGTAGTGTCTTACCATTCCATGGTGTTCATCGTAGAGTAATGTTTTGCAATCCCTTAAACTACATTTTTACTAAATTTCATATAAATGATGGACGGCCACAACGTGAGGGGTCGATCAAAATTTGTTGACATTTATTTCTTCGTACAAACAGTACTGAAGGAGGGGATCAAAGTACGTGTACTAAAAACTTCATACTGCCTCATACATTGAGCTGTTACAGAAATATAGTATTGTTTTGAGTTGTGTAACCATTCAACATGCGACATTGTTACACCGATATTTATAAATCTGGAAAATTATCAACATCTCAGAGTACTGATTCGGGGAGGCGAGGAGAGGTCTGAAAAAGTTACAGGTAAATGTCGACAATAATTGTGAACGGCCGCTAAACGCAGCTGTGTTTTACCCTTGTAGGAAAACCTCGCTGTGTTCCGACATGATGATGACATCAAGGTCCTGCTACTACCAGTGCACTCTGGTGCTAATGGCCTGAACCTCATCGAGGCGACCCATGTACTCCTGGTGGAGCCAATACTCAACCCAGCCCAGGAGTTGCAGGCGATTGGTCGAGTGCATAGGATCGGACAGACTCGGTAAAGTCTCGCTGTGTAATTTTTAACGGATCATAGTGTTGGATCATGGATCATAGCAATAATAAAATAATAGTTCTTCCATGTGACAAGCAGGAATATTTTTTTATAGAGTCTGAGGTATAGTTACCCCACCCCAAAAAAACACATCTTATCCTCCCTGTCCATGCATTTTTGTTTTGTTCAGAAGAAGGCATTTTATTTTCTAAAAATGTCCTATTTGTATCACGTTTTTGAAGCCACATATTGTAGAAAAAGGAAATAAATGCCACATCTTTAAAAAAATACCCCCAGTACCACTTAGTCACTGCTACTTTACAGTAGATGCTGGGAATCTTTGAATGTCCGTTACCCCGTGACGTGAGCCAAACCAATTACAGTCGCGCCTCGTTATAACGCGCCCCGTTATTACGCGGATTCGGATATAACGCGGTCGGTCGTGGACCCCGAATTTCTGCCGCCAGGGGAAAATGTCAAATGGGCTCGCTTAAACCTACTTAGAATTGCTTTGACAATTCTCAAGAAACATTAGGTGAACAATGTCAGTGAACGAGTATCAACGTGTTGTTTCTTTTGCGCTGCCGCCGACATCAATCGCTGGCGTCGCTTCGACGGTTTGTAAATTGCAATCGAGATTCATAAATATGCCTCGCGTAAGAATCAGATCAACCGTTTTAAATGCATTTAACAAGCAGTACCAATATAACACTTGGGTGAAATTACATGTTTCCGTTACATCGTAAATTTAATCGTTTTCGCGACGCGAAACCAACATGCCAAATTCCTAACCCAAGGCGCTACCGGTGGCGAAAATACTAATTCGTCATCCGCATATGAAATGATGAATCGATATTAAGTGGCGCGTAATAAATTTATGCTTCGGTCGAGATCGGTTGAAAGACGAAGTGAAACAATTATTAATTCTACCTATTGTCTTTTTCTGTGTTTTATCAGCTTGCATACTACGTTTGTCAAATCATATACGTTTTCGGCTGCTCAGGTCCAGGTTATTATTTTCGATTCGTAGGCCTGTTGGTCCAGTACATCATCATCGTAGTAGATCTATTCCATAACGGTATACGTACATGTGTTTTATTCAGTTCAATAGTCAAGAGGGTGTGACATTTAAAAATAATACACGTTGATGCTAGTATACGCGTTTAATAAGTTCCATAAACTGCATATTGCCGTATAAGACAATGCTGCAAGCACACGGGGCTTCGACAGGGTTCGTGGACTTGGTGCAGCGGGCGGCGGTCGCTGTTGTTTAGTAGCTCCCTGGTGGCAGACATGAGAACACCTAACGCGCCTCGCTTACAACGCGGTCCGAAGTCGTGGACCCCGACTACCGCGTTATAACGAGGCGCGACTGTATTGTGAAACGGAAAAAAACTGCATTTATGAACCTGACCATAACAATTCATGCACTGATACATAAAATGTGAACATGCAACCAAACCAGCCTTTTGAGGGAATGTGGAAGTCACTGGGTTTTGCAACCCTGAACCCTGTAAAGATGCTGTAAGAGTTGGCCCCTCGCATATAGTCCGGCATTGACGATGTAAAAAGTACATTTTATTTTTACCCAGGTTTGGGTGTTTAATCGTACTAGAGACAATGTTTAATAGACATTGTATAAATGATGCGTCAGTGAAGTATTTATTACTACTTGTGCAGAGGACTCTGCATAACAGACTCAGCCATTTAATAGAATCAAATATATTGGCTGGAACGGAATTGCTCCCTGTTCCCACTGTGTTAGAATGCACCGCATACCAGAATCAGATACGCAAAAAATCATACATGGTAGCACAAAATAACAGGTTTTCCCAGAATGCCCCAAGGCAGTGACTAGAGATCAGTGTTTTTGATGCGGACAAACCCTAACAAGATCAAGTTGCGACTTTTGTCTATCTAAGAAAATGTTTCATTCATAAATACCAATTTATGAAATTGTGCTGCGAGGTAGTAATTCATTATGAACAAAATAAAACTCAGTTGCTTGTTGTACATTCACTTCCATGGTCTATGTTTTTGAAAACTTGCTTAATGAATGATATAATAAAAAATTTACAAAATTACATAGCTACTATGCAATCAGTATGGACAAAGTGAAACTCTGTTGTTTGTTGTACATTCACTTCCACAGTCTATGTTTTTGGAAATGTGCTTATTGAATGAGCCGCTTAATATAATCAAATTGCTCTAGGTGAAAGTGATTCTTTTAAGGGAAGTCCATTGGATGTATAGATGTGCTAACCTTTGGTGTCAGTCAGCCTTGAGAGATGTGTGCGGTGGTTGTAGGTCGACGGTGGTGCATCGCTTCCTGGTGAGGGGGACGATTGAGGAACGCATGCATTCCCTCCTGCAGAACGCCCAGTCACCGGTCAACTGTCACAACTCCTCAGAGACCACGATGACCATTGCTGACCTGATGTCTCTCTTTGAAGAGACAGCTGATGGTGGTGGTCAAGATGATACCAACCAGCACAGTCGTGGTCAAGATGCAAGTGGTCAAGAGATGGTTGGTCAGCAACTGCCCGAAGAAGCCATGGTTGGTGAGGAGCATGTTGATGAAGTGGTGCAGACAGATGACAGTATTCAAGGTCAAGGGGTTAGGGTTCAAGGCCAGATGGAAGACACAGTGATAGGTCAAGAGGTTAGAGTTGAAGGACAGACCGAAGACACAGTGTTAGGTCTAGAGGGTAGAGTTGAAGGACAGACAGAAAGCACAGTGTTAGGTCAAGAAGTTAGAGTTGAAGGACAGACCGACAAGACACAGTGATAGGTCAAGAGGTTAGAGTTGAAGGACAGACCACAGAGGCAACAATGGAAGGTCAACAAACGAATGGTCAGTTAATATGCAAATCATCACAATATTAGTCAACAGAGGCAGATCCAATGGCCAACTAATAATTTTAGGACTAAATGAAACTGCTAAGTAATCAAAATTTCACAACTTATGGGAGATGTGTTTATTAGACTTAGTTTCTTAGAAGATTATGCTATTGCTACAGCTATCCATGTGGCTAAAGAGATTGGTGAAATCATTTTCAGTTTTGGTTAGATGACACATTTGTTGAAGTAATCATTACATATCTGAATGTGCATTGCATGACTATGGGGAATACTCAGGTAGACTAAACAATTGTAATAACTGCATATTTACATGGTTTCTTATATTGGTGTATGTTAGTACAGTGGGAATCTCAACAAATGACATTACTCGTCCAGTGTGAAAAAAAGTGTAATAGTTTTGTTTTCCGTAATGAATGAATGTAGAAGATATTGTTCACATATCAAAATACAAGTACACACTATATAATATCATGTCATTTAATATAACAGTATTTTTACTTTAGAGTCAAGGTAGTTTTTGTATGTTTTTTTTCTTCAAATAAACAGGTTGTTGCAAACACATTTCATATTATGTTTTCTGCATTATATAACCTAACACAGGGGGACAACAGATGAATGTATTCCCCTTTCGCAAAACTTGCCCAATGATTGCTATTTCCTCGGGAATATTTTGGGATGTGAGGCAGTTCGTAGGAATGTCCTTTTGCGGCTAGCTCTGTTTGAAGTAGGAAGTTTTGCATCATTGAGGAACATCTTTGTACTACAGGAGGAGGTAACATGTTACTGTACTGAGTAGGGTTGGCGCATCTCTAATATATCAAGTGGAATGTGGTCATTTGACCAGTCTATCCTGTGTGAGCATGTGGCTGGAATGCCTACCTGCACGGAGTAACATCTGGCTCAGGGGACACTAAATGCACCACCAGTATACCATCCTTGAGACTAATTCCACGTGTTATAGGTATGTTTTGTGTGTCCAATGCATATCAGCGTGTTTGGGGTCTCGAATCACACTGATTTGTTAATTAAGGGTATATCTTTTAATGCCTTTCTTTTCAGAGGAACTCTACATAACTTTAGTTAATATTAATAAAATATGTTAATGAATTATACTATATATATCACATATATCATGAAACAATGTATATTATACACTTTAAATTGTATCTGTTTGGTTTTACTCCATCAACTTAAAAGGGGTATACATTTTTTTATTTTTGTCTTGTGGAATGTGACTCCCATCCACGTGAAAAAGATATATTTTTGACATTATGTCTAAAAGAGTCTGTTGGGGGTCAGTTAGATAACTTTCAATGATGGTATAATGGCAGTGTATTGAGTGCCTTTCCCTGGGCCTTTGGCATGGCGAAGATTGTCTTAGTTCTCTGTAAGAAGCAACACTCTATCCTGTGTGGGTGTGTGTTCTCAAGAAGTGGGACAGGGGCTACCACGTCTTTCTGGACACCAAACCACTTTCCTGCATCTTTGGCTATATCGTCTGTTACACCCTTCATGGGTGGGTCTGGATGAAGATCCCCCCACCTGACAATATGGTGTTCTTGATGGCGATTGAAGGGTGGCCTGTCTCTGCCTATTTCAGTCTTGTTTAGTCTCTTACATTTGGAAGCACCGGACAGGGTACGGATGTCCCGTCCGGCCGGTTATACAGCGATTTATTAACTGACACTGTCGTGATTTTTTTTTCTAAGTTTGAAATGAGGTGTAATGCAATAATGCATTCATCTTTCAACTAAGAAAGTTACTGCGCATATTAAAGACACGACGCTAAACATGTTTACAAGCACCCAAGCCGACGTTAAGTATGAAATAGTATTTAACAAGATTACCATCCAGAGCAAAGGCCTAGTGGATAAGGAAGTCATTGGCTTATCGATAGTCCAACATTTCTCTTCATTTATATATAACCCGCCCTGCTGAGATATGTGTCACCCTTGTTTTTTTTAATTCACACAGCTGGTATTTACACAATCTGTAGATAATTTGTATGAGTACTTCCTGATAACGAATTTACGCTGATCCTTTACTAATGTTACCTCATGTCATCTAGTTCTACTATGTTTCTTGAGTGAAAAATAAATTTCTATCAATATCTTCATATCCATTCAATATCTTAAAAACTTAAATTTGATCTCATCTTAACCTCCTTGTCTCTAGGGTTGTAAACCACATACTTTTAGGCATTCTTCATAACTATAAGTATTGGTGGTTAAGTGGGATGCCTGCCTCGTATATCATGTTTGCTTCGGATTAGACATTCTAAAAAGCAAGGGGCCATTCGAAATTTACGTACAGCCAGAGGGGTGGGGTATATTATGCTTATACTTTACGGAGCTTTACAAGGGGGTGTTCATAATACTATTACATAACACCGCCGAGGTATGTAGGTATGTTGCTCCACAAGCTCAAAGCGCTATAATGTTATCGGTACAGAAGTGAGTGAGAAATGCTTCAGTATTGAGTTCAAATCATGTGTTAACCATTAAGCACGACTGAATGAAAAGTGGGTGATTTTCTGAACACCACAAGAATAAAGTCCATTGACCAAGAGGGGGTTAGTTGTTTGCCATTTTGGACGGCAAAAACCTGTTTTGTCGGGGGCGGGTATATTTTTTACCACATTATGGAAACAAACGTCATATGACGTGTGCCCTGTCCAGCAATAAACTTCATGAACTTAAGATTGCATAGAATGGTTATACAAAAGCTACAAAATCGAATACCCCTGAGGACAAGCCTGATTTGCGTGCGCATTCAAAGCGTGTACGTGGAATGTGCGGGCTACATCGACAATGTACAATTTCAAAACAAACTCTTGCTGACAAACATTTTATTTACAGCTGTTCACAATTCTTCCTAGATAACTATGATAAATATCATTCTTACTCTATTGTTTACAACAATTTGACGTTACAGTAATACAACTTCGTGAAATTACAAAGACTACTGCCAACGAGCCCAGGTTCTACATATTCGCGCATGCAAGAACATGAGCACGATGGGCGATGGAATCAAGTCACTTGAAAGGTCAACTATACATTAGGATATTCGCGTACGATTCAAACTGTGTGTAAGCCGCTATTAAAACAAGCCAACATTAATAACTTTTGTGGAGTATGCCTTAAGCCTTTTTAGTTGTGTTGGCGCTTTCCAGAACTATACTTGGCCGTATTGTAACATTGGCCACTGTCACACATAATGTTACACCATCACAGCTAAGAATAAATACGAATGATAAACATCACATACTTCATGTTCACTTCAAAAAATAAATGCGCTTTACATACTTATATAGACATTACATCAGCTCATTTCCATCCAGTTTTTGTGTAAAAGAAACGTAGACTATTTGTACTGCATATGTAATCCCTTGTGAAAATTAATTACCCTTTTGCTGTAACATACAATAAATTATTGTATGTGTAATTCGTGCATTAGAATAAAATTATTGCCAACGTGTAGTTCATTGTGTAAATAAAATGGCCGTCACGCTACTTCCGGTTGACACGCGCCTATAAAATAAAAGAGCCAACATTTCCGATGCATTGCAAAGTTGAGATACCGTGAATTAAATATTTTTATTTTATGAACCAGTTGAAGGTGTTCGTGAAACGCATTTTTTTCCGGCATAATACAGTAATATACGTTTATATGATTGTTACGTCATCACGGCGGCAGCGCTCTGCTTCTGGCGTAGACGTTACCGAAAGTCGTGTAGGAAAATATTGCTTGTGCGTTTGCTGTAGGGTAAAAGTAAAGTTTACACGAGGCAATTCGTGAGAGTTCCGTGGAGTAGCACGATATGCAATGCCTATCCGAGCCAACCACTACGTTACGTGGTGGTTTATATGGAACTTACAGGTTCGGGTAACTGTTTATATTTCTGACAACACCTATGGACGATAGTGCTTATTCTAAGACCTTATATGTAGGCATATTTGTCGCATGTAGTGACTGCTATCATATAGAGATAATGTGTAAATATTTCCACTATTTTACTTGAAATTAATCTGATTTTTGATCGCATAAAATCTACTCGAACTTTATTTGATACTAATTTTCCTCTCCGGTTGTCACACAGACACAGTACATATGCCTGATGCCGAGACAGTGTGACGCTGTCGTATTAATTTATTGTGTTATGTGCGTTGAATCAAATAACACAATTATTGCGATTTGATGTCTATATTCCTACGAGTTTTGGTCGATAAAAGGTAAGCAAACCGGATTCTAGTGTTTCACGAGTGATTGGCACGGAGCGGCGCTGATTTGCTCGGTACAGGTCCGCTAGTTATCGCCAACTGTTGGTCCGGTAATTGAAGATATCCTTTTAATAATCTGCACTAGACACTACTAGATACAAATCAATGCAACTGGTCCTAGATAAGGAAAATACGCACCGCCAAAATAGTATGGGTGTGTGTGAAAAGATGCCATCAATCCCTGCCTGTTGTTCTGCTACCCGATTCTTTTTATTCCAAGGGTCGCCACCATGTTTCGACTGGAAGGGTCTATTGCATATCTAAAATATTTGGGCCTTAAAACCCAATTTATTAACAACAGATAAAATACAGATAATTTCCATTAATTGACGCAGGACGTTTTCATATAATAGTACTATCCGTAGAGATAATTTTAACATTTAATTAAAACAATAACAGATCACCATTGCAGGGAGAATTCTGGAAGAACAATATTAGCTGATGCGATACCATATATTTAATAATCTTATCTATGTATGCTTATTCATCTAACAAATTATATTACCAATAATGTTATCCATGAATAAAAACAACGATGTCAGTGCACCCCACCTCACACTGTAAGAAATATAATAAAGTTCACATTCATAACAGCAACATATACTTATAATTATATATTAACAAAAAAGTATATTTCACCTGAGGTATGTAAATAGCTCCCTTTCTCTCTCTATATATATATACTGCATAACATGTCGACGTATTTTAAACGTGGTTGCCATCACCCGTTAAAAAAACGTTATATCTCAATTAAGTGCGTTTTGTGCAACCGCCGCTAGGTGGTATATACGGAAAGACAAGACAGGTGGCAGCACTGCTCCTAGTAGTACCCAAGGAATTTCCCCATCCGTTGTCTATTCCTTCTCGTAATGACCTGCGAGTAACAACGTCACAAAATACTGTATCTTTGAATCGAGTGACACTTTTCGCGATAGAGACAACACCACATATCCAACACAGTAGAACTACCAACGCTACACGCGTGTTAACGTTGTGGCTTTTACGCGTACAAGCGCTTACTTTCGACTGATTGTCATACACGCTACATCAGCTAAAAACGCTAACACAATGCCTAAAACTAATATAAATATATAACTAGTTGTGTGCGCTTGCAACACAGTTTCATGATTGTTCATGCGCATTAATTGTGTACTACCCGTCTATATTTGTAGTGATACAACCGTTAGTCTGTGACTGTTTAGCTTTGCTCTCGCTATTGTTGAGACAGTTGGTATACGTACTGCGTCCTTAGCTGTTTACAGATTGCGCGCGTATGTGCAAGTTTGCCAATTCTATCCACCAGTTAAAATTTTGCATAGTACAATGGTAGCTTGCCTGCAAAAAAATGCGATTGTCGGTAGCAAAACTGTCAACAACTCCGACGTTGCCGTGGTGACCGTCTATTAACTAGGCGTACCATTTCAAGAAAGAGGTATTGAGTTGATAAAGGGTTGTTCGACGTATACGCCAAGCAGTAAGTAGGCATTCCGTTCGACTATGGCTATATGCTGTGTCGTTGAGGTAACGGTAAAATACACGTTGATTTAACTTTTGCAACAAGTGCGCGTCTCCACGTGTTCGACGCTCTGATATACTGTGATACGTCGTCAACACATCCCGTCGAGATCCCGCTACCACAATCACGTGCTATCCGTCGTTTGCACGCGACGACCCCGCGATCACGTGCCATACGTCGTCTGCACGCGATGGCCCCGGTCACGCGACGACCTCGTCGCCGCGCGCATGCCATGACGCGTTCATCTGCTCTGTTGAACCATGAGTTTGAGCAGCATGTCGTGGTCCATGGTCTGTAGCGTCGGCAGGTCCATTCCGAGGGCGTTAGCGATGCTGGTCAGATCGAGGCCGAACTGGAGCAGGAGGTCGATGAAGTCCATCTCCTCACCCGTGAACGGATTGCGGACCTTTGGACACGACAGGTTGCACTGGGGCCAGGCGCAGTGGTCGAGGTGGTGGTGGCTGCACAGGTTGTCGTGGTACTGCATGTGGTGCACGTCGTGCGCGTCGAACATCAACAGCGAGCGCCTCTCGCGGCTCGTTGGCGAACTGGCGCCGTTTGTCCCCTGGTGGATCGTTGTCACTCTACTGCGCGTGGGCGATAACGTGGGTGAGGTCGACAGTATCTTGTTCTTCCGTCTACCCGTTGATTTCCTCTTCTTTTTCTGTCGCTTTTTACCTGTTGACGAAATTATGTATGTTATGTGAAAATACAGTAATGTCATTACAGCAGATGTGAAACGATGTCATTTAATTTTTTTTAATGAATCAAAAAATTACCCAATTTGTTATTAAGCGCATGCGCAGTTCTATCAAATCTGGGTGACCTAGACTGAAGTGACGTATTAAAGGAGGCGGGCATACACGGAACCAATACAAAGTCTTAAACAAACATGTTATTTTACCGGAAAGAAGACTAGTTTAGTAAACAAAGGCCAACATAAGTACATAAGTTGAATTTGGACGCAAATATCCTATTTGCAAGAATAGAAATAGGTGTATACGAATACATGTTCATTTGGCGAGCGAATATTGCCAGAATACCGTACTCGTGACGTAGTGTTATCTAACAGTATGGCGCGGCCCATGAAATAAAGATGTAAATAGCCGTATGTAATAATACGTACACGCACCACTTTTACCGTTTTCGCCGAATTTTGACAGGATCCAGCCAAAAATAATATAATAGTCTTTTCGGTGATTTCATAAAAAAAACGAAATAGCACATTTGCACAAACGAACTGGCATGTCATAGTGGATAGGTACTAGATAGGTTTTTTCTCTCACCAAATTATAAAAAAAGATGAACCGAGGAAGAAGTTTTAAACGAAACGCTGGATCGTGTCCTCTGAGATCAATAAAGGCGCTGCACCAAGATTTTGTGACGCTTATTCCAAGCAATTTCCCAAACAAGCCGCTACAATGAACGATTGAAACTGATCATGCAAATATTGTCGATACCCTCTGAAAAATTCCTGTTTCGCAACGAATTGCGTAATGAATAAAATTATACAAAACAAATGTAGTAAGTTACCCGTGGTAATGTAATATACTTGATGTTACTGCTAGTATTCTAGACACGAACAAAACTCAATTGTCTGGGGCAATTCAACGTGCAACCGGCAAAACAACATTGGTAGTCTGGTAACCATTACAATGAATTGCCATCTGTTTCGATTCCCAATGTTGCACGGGTTTCATCCATCGAATTGCTACTGGTATATACAGTGGAATTTCATTAATCCGGACACCTTGGTCCAGCGTGATTATGTTCGGTTTAATGTGTTTTCCGGATAAACGAATCATACACACAACGGTAAGTATTGCCATTTCAGATTCCGTTCCCTGATGTCCAGATTATCAACGTCCGGATTAACGAGGTTCCACGGTAGATAAATTTGATGGTTGCTATTCCGAGTAACGTGCATCATGCCCTGCCTACTAGACGTAGAACTTACAATCGTCAGCCTATTTAATACATCGACGTTGACCCAACTGATTCGCCAAGCAGACACGTTCAACGCATTAATCCAATCGCTACTGAAGGTATATTAATCAAAATGTGACAAGAAGTATCGCTGCCAGCCAGCGAGATCTAAGCGTTCCATTTTTTCGAATCAGTGCATCATTTGACGTCTATACGGCGCTTGCACAACCTCGCATAAGTTCCGCATCGAAACCTTTATCATTGCTTATGATTATATTCACACGTACCATGACAGTACCCAATCCTAGTATGTTAGAAAAATAATTCTCATCGCCTTATGTTTTTTGCGTCCCGTGGTCGCTGGTGGACGGGTCCTCTGCCTTATATTAACTACACCAGGTGTCGTATATTGTCCCTTATCATTGTGAATATAAATATGATTACGATTACTTGGGCAGTGTAATCGAGTACTTGGCTTTTTTACCAATGTAACTGAGTACGAGTACGAATACTCAACAATAATCTGCTATTAGGATTGCTGAGTAAACGATTACTCCATCCCTGATAGTTAATCTCAATCCCTTGTTGGCCGAACAAACACGCTCCTTTACAGTTTTGAATATCAATTAAGATAGTTACCAATTTTGCATTGTATACCGATTTTGAGATTGCCTAACCATTTGGTTTTGTTGCTCCTCTGAACTCGGGTTTCTCGATATTTTTGCGCGATATAGAAGTTGTCATATTGTATTGTAATTTTACGAATCATTGTATTTAGACCCTATTTTCGTTTGCTTCTAACAAAAACACTTTTGTGCGAAAATGCAAACATAACCGCTGAACGTTATCTATCGCCACATTACGACATCATACCGTTGCAGTATGGCCCGTGATATCGCTGGCTCGGCAGACATTGCAAAGGGTAAACCAGACTCGGAATCGCACGAATAAAAACGGCACGTACTTCGTCACCCGCCGTTAGCTTGTACGTTTCGGACGACGACGATTTTATTGCGAATCTGGTCTCAACTTCAAAGTAGCTCGGCGGAGTTATCTCAACGCGGGCGAGCAGCAAGGGACGAGGGTCTGCTTGGGTCACGGCGAACTATCTCGGCGGAAAAAGGAAAAAATCGCTCGCAGACGTGTGGGTAGTATCGGGGAGGCTGGTGGCGCGGTGATATCGCTACCTTTGACCGGACTGAGATAGGGTCTTTGGTGTAGGCAGCGTTTATCGCCAACAAATGTGTTAATGAGACGGCAGAGACAACGTTTGGCGTCGTTTGTCCCCGCAAATGTTGATATCGCGCTGTGGGATACGCCGTTGTTTTGTTAGATCCGCTGGGCGTACAGGAGACGAACTTCGATCTGGGACATTGACGTACGCCTTTCTCATACTTGCAAATGGTTGTAACGTATAGCGGAAAATAATTGGCGCAAGTGCGTTGGCCTTCTGGGCAATAAACAATCGATGTTTGCGCATGAGCATCGTGCAACCATCGCCGATAGTTGGCAGCACTTGTCACGTGCGTTCTTTGCGATGACACAAACATTAGTTCCGTCGTCATCACACGCGTCCTTTAGTATGAGATGACTGTGTCGTGACGTAAATAATTAGTTCCATCGTACCAAATTCCCCACGCACCATTTCACCACTGCCACAACTGATATTTATTGTGCAGATTCTGCGCATCTTTATTTCATTTGGAAAACTCATAATTTTAATAACGATCTCTCTGAGTTTCAATTGCATACAAGTGTGAACAGTGCTTGCATTGACAATGTGTCTACAAACACAAAAACGTTGGTTTCTGTTTGAAGCTATGTTACGTTACTTTAAGTGCACAGTTGCTATCTTAATCGGACACGTCCCACACTCCCCGACATTGGCACCACCCAGCATATCACTACTGTCACAACTTGATTATACGTTCAAAATGGCGTGCTCGCGAAGTAGCATAAACGATTAGATGGCTAGGCAATGCCACTGCTAGTTATGACTTGGTACTGTGCACTTGAGAATACGTAACGTATTTTCATACAAACACGAACGTTATTGTGTTTGTAAACTAATTTTCAATACAAATACAATCCATAATTATATGCAATTGAAAATAAGAGATTTCTTCACACAATGTAGGAGTTCTCCAAACGAAATGATGTGCAGCATCTGCACATTAAATGTAGTTGTGGTAGGGGTGACAGGATCAATTTTCATGGATGCGCGAAGATTGGGTCGCTACGTCAATAGTCCATACACAGACGCCAGTTTTTTCTTCGGGAGGGGGGCACCACTCTTCCCCCTCCCCCGATGGCTGTATTGTTCGGGGGTCATCTTTCATTACGCATGTTTAGGTTTGTTGTAAACCTAATGAGCTGGGATATAGTTATTAACAAACTGCAAAATGTCGGTTGTACTTTCATGAAGAAAAAACTCAGTAGGAAAACCGGAGAAGATGTTTTGCCCTCATCGCTCAAGAGCACCACGCCCCCGGCCTGCTCAATCCGCGCTCGGTATGCGTGAGCGCCTGGTATATGCGAGTTTCTGGGCTTTCCCAGAATGTTCTATTAATAATGTGGCCGTTAGTACATTATACATACCTGCACGTAATAGCGGCATGTCTATGCCGGCGATGTTCGGCTGTTGTTCCGAGATGTTATGTTTACAAAGAAGTTACATTAAACCGTTTTCTACTACGTTTTCCTCCGTTTTCCAACAAACAGTAAAAATATCACAACACGTGCGACGAAAGTGCTCAAAATTGGAGCACGTCGAATGGAATTAATCCAGACCATTACGGTGCGGATGTCTAATCTGTGTTACTGTATACACTTTGTATGAAAGAAGTTATAAATGTGATTTAAAGTTAGATCTCAAGCGGCCGTTTGTACACGATTACGAGACAACTGAGATTGTTTTTTCTTCCCCTGGTTCTGTAATATCGCTCATGGATGCCAGTCGCTGTAAATGGGGTTTATTCATTAATTGGTATTATTGATAAAATCACCCTCCATTTATATTATGAAAACAATTATAGTTCACAACAGTTACGGTAATACTTGTTATGTCGTCACTGAGGCAGAAGTAAGGGGTTATATGTAAGCGTACGCATGCACGAACCCACCACGCACCAACGCACGCACGCACACACGCACGCACACATATCCACAACAACAACAATAAAACGTAACATCGATTTACCGTTCTTCCTCCTTCGTTTTCGTTTCCGTCGTCGACGCCGTCGTCTTTTCTTTTCTCTCTGCGCTTTCCGATGTCGCCTTTTCTTGCGACCCGACTTGGGGTCATCACTTAGTGGTCTGTCTGCTCTGTGAGATGGAAAAGGAAGCATTAATGCTCGGCAACTGGTCACTATACGATATCTGGTATCATATCTACCCGAAGCGAAAGACCGAGTTTTGCAAAGTTTTGCAAGCATCGTGTCTCCAAACGTTCTGCCGACGTTCTTGCTCCGTGGTAAGTTTCCCGTAGCGATGGCAATTGCGACTGACGGTAGCCAGGGTGGGTATTGAACGTATATGCATCTCTTCCGGTATGAAACGTAGTGCAACATGACTACCTTGTTTTCACTTTCTAATCTAATTTTTTACCTGGATTAATGACTGGTGTGATTAGTCTTACTATCAACGTGTACAATCGAACCTTCACTAATGTTAACAGTAACATTAGTGAAGGATCAGTGTAGATGGGATATAAGGAAGTATTAATTTTCACAGAGGACAATAACTGAACGAAACAGATTATCTACAGATTGAGTAAATGTTAGCTGCGTTAATGTGATTGACAAACATACAAGAAGGGTGGGTAGCACATACATGGACAAATTGTGAGCACTCAATACGCCAATGGCATCCTTGTCCACTTGCTATCTGGGTGTTTTGCCTTGGATAGCAATCTAGTGAAGGATCAGTGTAGATGGGATATAAGGAAGTATTAATTTTCACAGAGGACAATAACTGAACGAAACAGATTATCTACAGATTGAGTAAATGTTAGCTGCGTTAATGTGATTGACAAACATACAAGAAGGGTGGGTAGCACATACATGGACAAATTGTGAGCTCTCAATACGCCAATGACATCCTTGTCCACTTGCTATCTGGGTGTTTTGCCTTGGATAGCAATCTTATTAAATCTTGTTCAGTCTACTTGGTCCTGTAATAGGGATTGCTGTGTTCTCCCGATTGGAAATTTGATCGTCTGGTTCACCACCTGATTTATTGTGGTCTTTTTTTAAGTTCTTCGGTTCATCAGCATCTTGTCTCTCTGCTGGAGGGCATGCCTAACGTGCTTGCTCATAGACACCGATGCGAGACGTCCTTGAATGTTTGCAGCGCAATTTTCTAGCCGTTTTTTCTCCAACTCTCAGCGACTGCTGGGTTTCCCTGAGTAAGACGATAACCTTCGTGTTCTGCCGCTGGGGTTTGCGTTGTTGTTTTTTCATTCTCTATAACTGCATCGGATGCCTTCGTACTGGGCGGTCGATGAAGTTGTTTGTGATCGCACCATACATGACCGTAAGTAAATTCTGACATGGCTCAGCTTCATGTCAACCTATTGTTTGTTTGTTTGTTACGGATGTAAACATATATCTCAAGAGGCATTCTGGATGAGATGATTGATCGCTGTTTCTGATGGTGCGAGTCTACGCAGATTGTATGCCAACGCAACGTGGTTGGCCTTTCATCCGCCAGGATCAAAGAATCCCAACACGTTCCAGGTATGTCTGTCTCACAGGTGTGCGGTTGGTTACTCGTCGGCTTCTAAATCATCTCTGTTGATGTCTTCCTGCTCGCCTGGGACCTGAGCCAACTCTGAGGGTCCAGGTAAGTGTTGATGTCTTCCTGCTCGCCTGGGACCTGAGCCAACTCTGAGGGTCCAGGTAACTGTTGATGTCTTCCTGCTCGCTTGGGACCTGAGCCAACTCTGAGGGTCCAGGTAACTGTTGATGTCTTCCTGCTCGCTTGGGACCTGAGCCAACTCTGAGGGTCCAGGTAACTGTTGATGTCTTCCTGCTCGCTTGGGACCTGAGCCAACTCTGAGGGTCCAGGTAACTGTTGATGTCTTCCTGCTCGCTTGGGACCTGAGCCAACTCTGAGGGTCCAGGTAACTGTTGATGTCTTCCTGCTCGCTTGGGACCTGAGCCAACTCTGAGGGTCCAGGTAACTGTTGATGTCTTCCTGCTCGCCTGGGACCTGAGCCAACTCTGAGGGTCCAGGTAACTGGAGCAGTGAGTCGTGATTGTTACCGTGTGCTTTATAATAAATACAACTTCATTGTATTCAGCAATGCTAATTCGCTGCTGCACACAATATACTAGTTAAGAATTCAAGTTACACCAGAACTATGCCAGTGCACGCTACTATGAAGCTATGTTCTTCTTGATTTGCTGGACTCCTTAGAGTCACACCAATCCTTGTAATCCTTGCATATAAAAATTTCCATAAAATAAATCATCAAATCTAACCATATCCATGTGCATTATCAGTAGTTTTGCTGAGAGCAAAAATCGCTGGCACTTCGTTCGTGTATTAATATGTGTACATGGAGATGAACTGGTGACTACAATGGAGTCTCCGCTCTAGGGAACATCTCGAACTGTTCCATACATCCTGTTCCTTAAATCCGTTGGTACATAAAACAGTGAAGGTCGGAACGGCGATTTAAAGTTGTTCTATATATCAGGAGTCTTTGTAACTAGACCCTACTAGAGTATAATGTTGAGCTGCTATGTTCCTAATAAGCAGATGTTCCACATACTGAAGTCTTTGTAACTAGGACCTACTAGAGTATACTGTTGAGCTGCTGTGTTCCTTATAAGCGGATGTTCCACATATCGAAGTCTTTGTAACTAGACCCTACTAGAGTATACTGTTGAGCTGCTATGTTCCTTATAAGCGGATGTTCCACATATCGAAGTCTTTGTAACTAGACCCTACTAGAGTATACTGTTGAGCTGCTATGTTCCTTATAAGCGGGTGTTCCACATATCGAAGTCTTTGTAACTAGACCTTACTAGAGTATACTGTTGAGCGGCTATGTTCCTTATAAGCGGGTGTTCCACATGTCGAAGTCTTTGTAACTAGACCCTACTAGAGTATACTGTTGAGCTGCTATGTTCCTTATAAGCGGATGTTCCACATGTCGAAGTCTTTGTAACTAGACCCTACTAGAGTATACTGTTGAGCTGCTATGTTCCTTATAAGCGGATGTTCTATATATCGGGAGTCTTTGTAACTAGACCCTACTAGAGTATACTTTTGAGCTGCTATGTTCCTTATAAGCGGATGTTCCACATATCAAAGTCTTTGTAACTAGACCTTATTAGAGTATACTGTTGAGCTGCTATGTTCCTTATAAGCGGATGTTCCACATATTGAAATCTTTGTAACTAGACCCTACTAGAGTATACTGTTGAGCTGCTATGTTCCTTATAAGCGGGTGTTCCACATATCGAAGTCTTTGTAACTAGACCTTACTAGAGTATACTGTTGAGCAGCTATGTTCCTTATAAGCGGGTGTTCCACATATCAAAGTCTTCGTAACTAGACCCTACTAGAGTATACTGTTGAGCTGCTATGTTCTTTATATCCGGATGTTCCACATATCGAAGTCTTTGTAACTAGACCCTACTAGAGTATACTGTTGAGCTGCTATGTTCCTTATAAGCGGATGTTCCACATGTCAAAGTCTTTGTAACTAGACCCTACTAGAGTATACTGTTGAGCTGCTATGTTCCTTATAAGCGGATGTTCTATATATCGGGAGTCTTTGTAACTAGACCCTACTAGAGTATACTTTTGAGCTGCTATGTTCCTTATAAGCGGATGTTCCACATATCGAAGTCTTTGTAACTAGACCTTATTAGAGTATACTGTTGAGCTACTATGTTCCTTATAAGCGGGTGTTCCACATATCGAAGTCTTTGTAACTAGACCTTACTAGAGTATACTGTTGAGCTGCTATGGTCGAGGTGGAACTCACCGAGTGATGAGGTTCTGTGCGAGCCGCCCGAAAGCCAGACGACCAGGCTGCCGCTCGTACAGGTTCTGTTCGTGCGTGCCTTCCTCCCAGCACCGCAGAGCCTCCGCCAGACTCACACCGTTGATCGTGATCCGATGCCACTCGCTGGAGACAACACAGTTATGAGAGACTCGACAAAGACGAACACCGTGAATTCAAGGGTAGCTACTCGATCGCCTCGTTTCTCACACTCATTACCATTTCTGAAATCTCTCCACTGGCTTCTTATACGATGTTTTTAATCTGTACTATTAGCTATCAACGGACGACTAGATGATGATGATAATGATGACGTGCATTAAAATGATGAGAAAAAACATTTACTAACATACCAAAGTAAAATTGCTATTGTATGGCATTATATGAACTTTGTCATGCCTTTAACAATGTAATACGTGTGCGTGCGTGCGTACGTCCGTGCGTGCGTGCACAGATATGCTGAAATGAATCCCCTGAAACGATAGCCATGTTTGATAAGTGCTCGCGACATATCCACGCTGATGTTGGAAATATGTAACGAATATATACGTTGCACGGCGAGTGTTGGACATCCACAGCAAGTATTCGAAATACGTAGCGAGTATTGGAGTTGAATAGCTAGTATTGGAAACGCACAGTGAGTATTTTAAATGCTCATCAAGTGTTGGAAATGCGCAGGAAGAATTGCGAGTATTTTGGAAAAGTGGAACAACGAACAGCGGAAATGCGTAGCGAATGATGGAAATGTGTACAAATGAACAATAAAATTACTTAGCTATAATATTGGAAATTATCAGAAAAAATGGTTAGCGAATATTGGAAATGCGCAGTGAATATTGGAAATGTGTAACGTTTTTACTTTTTGAAAATGTATGTGCGTGTCGTGGACATGACTTGTCTCCTGCGGCTTTACGGCGGGATAATGATTGTTTATAGTGGATTTTAGGGACAGCAGTTGTGAAGTGCACGGAGGGCTTCAAAGGGTGGTGACAGGAGTGATGGACGGTGCACTCCTGGGTGTCGTCTGAAGTCGGGGTGGGATGTCTCGGAAGACTTCTTTTCTTCGTTTGTGGTTAATGTTATACAGTTGATTCATGATTAATTGCGCATATGTTTTTAATTTTCCAAACGTTGGACATTTCTTTGTGATGTTTCCACTGGCGTGCGATGAAACTGAAGTCATATATTCTTTGACATATTCGCTCTATACACGATTACGCGACACCACATCCCGACACGAACATCTTGTATTTAGAAACAATTGATCTAAACTAGCTCTTTGAATGAGAGCGAGATAGAGGGGAGAGAGGGAGGGAGATGGAGAGATAGGGGGAGAGGGTAGGGAGGGAGGGGTGGAGAAAGATATATATATATATATATATATATATAGAGAGAGAGAGAGAGAGAGAGAGAGAGAGAGAGAGAGGAGAGAGAGAGAGAGAGAGAGAGAGAGAGAGAGAGAGAGAGAGAGAGAGAGAGAGAGAGAGAGAGAGAGAGAGAGAGAGAGAGAGAGAGAGAGAGAGAGAGAGAGAGAGAGAGAGAGAGAGAGAGAGAGAGAGAGAGAGAGAGAGAGAGAGAGAGAGAGAGAGAGAGAGAGAGAGAGAGCGGTGGGGAGAGAGAGATTGAGAAAAGGGGAGAGTTAAACGGAGAGATGGGGGGAGGGGGAAGAGAGAGTTAAATGTAGTGAGCGAGGGAGAGAGGGAGAGAGAGGGACACAATAACGACCGCTGTAGTTCCGTCAGACTCCCAGCATCGCCCACAGCCGTCGAGCCATAAACCTTAGCCGTGCCATGAACGCAAGCTGCAGAAAGGTTGCCGCCAGATCAAAGCAACTAGTCTCCATTAAACCAGCGCTCAGGCCTATCGGATGTCGTCGCCCCAGTGATTTTAGACGGGTTCTGAGAAAGCCAAGAAGTCGTCGGGCATGCTTACCTTCTCGTCAGGACGATATGGGAGAGACAGGCTGGTGCAAAGACGGCACTGAAACGCAAATGAACGTCGTCAGTCACATCGGTGCTGGGGCTAGTAGTCGGCAGCACGTAAATTAATACGAAAACGCGATATATTCGCACATGCAGGTGCATCAACGGTGAATGATTGGAGCCGAGCGACGGTATTGCACGGACGTCAATTAGAACCATGTGTTCTGTGTTAAATGTAACGGCAGACATGGCTGAGAGCATGTATCAGTATGTGTATTAAAACATACATGCAGTCACATACGAACGCACGCCTGCACGCGCGCGCACTCAAGCATACACACACACACACACACACACACACACACACTCTCTCTCTCTCTTTCTCTCCATAAACATATTAATTAATTACCACTAAATTAGTTACTTCTTTATTTAATTAATTACAACTAAATTAGTTCCTTCTTTGTTTGCTTTAAAATTAGTCTAGATATACTCAGTCGTGGATCTAAGGGCCTTCTAGGGGAGGTTCGTATGAAATATATAAAATGAAACCGTCTTAACATGCACCACGGGCGAGTACACTCCTACACCAGTTATGAAAAGTCCACACAGACGCACCTAAATCCTTGATTTGCTTGTGCAATTACATTAGAATGTAACTTTACTTGTATTCCATCGTTGACCAAAGGAATAGAGTCACACGTGGGCACGAACCGGGCCCGTTCCAATGGTTTACCAAGACTCGACTTACGAGACGTTGAGCAATGTCCGTCGGATGTCCTTGCCCATGTTGTGTATGTACTGCCACTGTTCCTTCTTCACCGGCGGGCCTACGTTATCCACGGTGATCTGGGCTTCGTCGAACAGGTGTTGAACGACGAACACGGGCGCTAAAACACAGGGTGAACCATATGTGCAAAACAAACAAAGTGTTCCCGTATATTAATATTGGTAATGACTGCGTGCTCTTATAGTGAATGTCTTGGGCAATATTTGCCACAAAGATCGTATACTAATACACACCCGATGGATTAAGTTATTTAGTGATGAAGTTGAACATCAAATATCATGTTGTTAAGTCTGACACATATTAATATTCCTGTTTGATCGCTCATGCATGACAGAACATGACAGAACATGGCATGTGAAAAAACCGGGACAGTTTCACGGCACCGGTGTTGACAAAACAGAGGACTCAATATCACTTCACGAGTCTTCACTGTCGCAGTGTTGTCTTCCAACAAGGAAATAGATATAGGCGATTAATAAAATTGTAAAGACATTCTCCCTTCCACAGTACCCTGAGGACATTACAGTCGACTCCTGGTTGGTTTTCAGTGTGACGTTGGCATGGACCTTATTGCCAGGACACAATATAAACGTTGCCATTCGAAGAGTTGGGTAAATGGCAACTTGTTTCTGATGGAAATAAGGTTAACCTGGGGTAGGAACTCACCCTTAAGCGTGGGGTAAATTCGATACCCGAAGTAGCATCGCCACTGTTCCTGAGCCGAGTACGTCGCTTTGCAAGATTCAGGCACCAGGCCGCGCCACAATCTGCAATGACGTCATATTACATACGCTATTGTATACTGTATATAGCCACATGCGATTTTGACTACGTTTTAAAGGCCAGGTAAACAATGTGTTAACATTGGATATTAAGTAAACATACAAGATGAATTTTAGTACGAATTAGTAAATAATATTGTATTAATCCACTCGCGGAAATGTGCTACGAGGCGACGTCGTAATGAAACACTGACGTCATACGCTCTGTCTACTATATCATAATCATATATTTGCAGTGAGACGTTTGGGTGTCGAATGCATATGCACAGAAATCAGCCGCGGGTCCAGATGGCTCTAGGTGGTCTCACGACCCTCCCCACTAGGCCATGGAGGAATAACCCGAAGACGATCTTTAAGTGAGAGTATCTCCAACGACTAAGGTGATACAGAGGAGATCAGTAAGGTGGGTATTGGGCCGGTGTGTCAACACTTCGAGTGGGACAGACATATTGCATCAACTCGAATGTGTCACACAGCAACAACGTTTTCTCAATTACCTATTAAGTGATATATAAGATAGTCAGCAGGAGAAGAAGAAGAGGACCAAGAAGGAAGACTAACCTGATGCCACGGGGAATGCCGTCCGTCGGCGCACACGTGTGCGGGGCGGTGCAGCGTATCGGTTGGTACTGCTTGTTGTCGAGGAACCAGCCGGAGTCGGCGATGCCACGCACCTCGATCCGTGGAGCGAGTCGGCCGAGGAGCGAGGCCACCCGGTCCAGGTTGATGAGCACGCCCGTACCCCCTGCACTGAAACGGGGGAACACTTCATGGAAGCGTTTGGAAGTGAGGTATTTGGTTCTAAAATTATTGACCAAGAACGTCATCTAAAGGAAAAACTCCGGATGACATGTGGATAAATGATACATTGGTTTACCGAGAGTCCAACAGGTTTTGTCTGCGTGTGGCCCGTACTTAATTGGTGTTTTTTCGGCTATGACTTAAATTTGTCTGGATCTATTTGTCAGGACTGATAGTCTCGGTTGGGTTAGGTTGTTTTGGTTGGGTCAGGACGTCTTGGTTGGATCAGGACGTCTCGGTTGGGTCAGGATTTATCGGTTGGGTCAGGATGTCTTGGTTAGGTCAGGTCGTCTGGGTTGGGTCACGACGTCTTGGTGGGGTCAGGTCGTCTCGGTTGGGTCAGGACGTCTCGGTTTGGTCAGGATGTCTTGGTTGGGTCAGGTCGTCTGGGTTGGGTCAGGACGTCTTGATTGTGTCAGGTCGTCTGGGTTGGGTGAGGATGTCTTGGTTGGGTCAAGTCGTCTTGGTTGGGTCAGGACGTCTTGGTGGGGTCAGGTCGTCTCGGTTGAGTCAGATTGTCTCAGTTGGGTCAGGTCGTCTCGGTTGGATCGGGACGTTGGGTCGGAATGTCTCAGTTGGGTCAGTTCGTCGTCACAGTTGGGTCAGATTGTTTCAATTGGGACAGGTCGCCTTGGTTGGGTCAGATTGTCTGAATTGAGTCAGGTCGTTATGGTCGGGTCAGCATGTCTCGGTTGGGGCAGGACGTCTCGGTTGGTTCGGAATGTCTTGGCTGGGTTGACGTGACCAAGACATTCCGATCGGGTTGGTTGGATATGTCCACAAGATAATTACTTATTATATGTTGTTATTTTACCTGCTTCCGGCCAAGTAGAGCTTCTTCGAGTGGCCAAGACCGTGCAGCGCGACGAGGTCTTTGACGACCTCCTGTATGATCAGTGCTCCCATGAACGAGAACTCGTCTACAACCGACACATACAGGATCACTGCGGTTTCGGTCGGTTCAACGGTTGCTATGTAGCGAAGGGAAATGCAATATAGTTTGGGTATGTAGGTGTTAATATTTGTTCCCATGGAGAAGAAAGAACGGGACCACCCCGGGAGTTAGGTTGTCAGAAATACTGTAATCCCTTCCGCCGGGTGCTACGTAGTATATTAAAGTGACGGGCAAAGGTACACAGCATGCTGACAGACATCTTCCCTTCTCATCCCTCAGTGTCCTGTCTTATCATCATGGGAGCAAACCATGGAGAGAGCAAGTTGGTTCAGACGTATTTAATTGCATAATACGAAACTGTTCGCCACAGTAGTGACAACAAACCTCTATGAAGACTTGTCCCGGTTCAAGACCACTGACAGTGAAGGTAGTTAACGATGCCTCGGGTTGTATTCTAAATTCCCACGAATTATACCGACACAACTCTCCAGCCGGCTAACCACTAATTGATCCGACGCTGCGAGGGATACAGACAGAACAACTAAAGAGTGGTTTCTACCGGAGTTGTGGTGCTACCATTAATTACGTGTCCGCGTCAGAAAGCGTATCCCATTAATTAGTTTATCCCGCCACGGTTTAACACACGTGCTGCGAAAGGTATTACGGAGGCCTGAACGATAGCGATCTTCCAGGTCTTAGCACATAACTCCCTGGACCATGCAACGTTTACAATTGTGTGCGTGCACTGAGTGATTGTGTGCGTGCGTGCGTGTCTGCGTGCGTGCGTGCGGGAGGGAGTGTGTGCGTGCGGTCGTGCGGGTGTGCGTGCTTTTGATTAGGTACAGTTGGCCAAAGGGCATTTCGGTCTGTCGACTTGTTAAATGACATGTTTCGCTCACCTTTATTCCTTGCTTTGAAACTACCACTCCAAGTGTCACTTGAACAATATGGAATATATCTACAAAGTAACCGAATTATTTGAATTTGGTAGTCTTGAACGGTTTGAAAGAAAGTAAATTAACTCCAGGTTGTAGCCTATATTTTAAATTATACAACAAGACGATATCTAAGACAATCACTACATCTGGAGAAAAAATGTTTTGTTGCTTATTGTCGTTAGACACGTACTTTTAAATGGGCATGTATATTATAACGGATTTTTAAAAAATTATTAATGAGTTTCTGAATTTTGCCGTGTAATCGTGCAATCAAAAAATATTTTAATTATTCTGTATTAATGTTCTGTCATATGTGAAACGCGCTTCTTTTCAGATTTGCGAACATCGCATAACACATGAAATACCACCCTCGTGTCACCAGCGTTGACAGTGTGAACCAACTCTTGGTGGATAGTACGAAATTTAAGTCATCAGCCAGAGTGGCCAGCTATTCCTGATCTATTCAAGTTTTCGTCCATGTACTTGCATGTATTTACGTTGTCGTTATACAATGCAAAACATAATTTTATAAATGGCGGATATTTCAAAAACCCAAAGTGTATTACGACGTTTGTTCAACAGTATGCCGCGACCAAAGATCACTGTCCCGGATGTAAGTCTAGCAGATTATTTCATTGGTTGACACCACAACTAGGACGAAGTCCAATGTCGTGTTTTTTTGTGGATCCACCAAGAATAATAATGAATCACAAGCATCGATTCGTGAGGATGTGCAACGATAAAATGTTTCGTACGGAGTTTCAAATCATTCACTTACACAAGATTGGCATTATATACAAATGGATTCTCCTCTGGATTCCACGACAGTATGCCGGTACCTGCAACAGAAGATGGAGTACGCTACTGCGTGTGCACGGTGCATCGAGTCTAGGGTCCGCAGAGTTACGGCGAACCGGTCTTTTGGGTCAGTTCACAAACATGCATGTGATAACGCGATATATGAAGTGCCGTGTTTGTTATAGAAACCCATTCTTCGGAAAGCACCGTCGACACACAATCAAGACCAATATTTTACAGTGCTGTTGCGTTTGTAACAGGAACACCGCCCTTGTTGTGTGTTTATATAATGTGTTTCCGAAAGGCGAACTTGTAAAATTCTGTCTACGCCCACATTTCGGTATTTTATTGACAACGGAAGTTATAACGTCTGGGAACCGTGTCGTTGTTGGTCAAACATTTGCTGAAATTGCTCTCTACAAATTGCAGTTTTCTAGTGTGCCGGGTGAAAATATATCACCAACGCATAAAGCAGTGATGTTAGTTAAACATATTAATAAGCAGATTGTACCTGCAAAATAATATTTCTTCTTACTTTCTTTGTTTATAAAATATACCGGTGTGCATGATCATTCTTATTTCGTTGTGGTAATTGCTATATGGTTTTGCATAAGTTAACAAACTTAATTCCCGGTAACACGAGTTGTATTAAACCGATATTCATGTCGTTATTACAACACGTTCACTCTGTGTGTAAATGTGATTATTATACAGCAGTCTTAATTGCGTTATTTATCGGCAAAAACGTGCTCAAACACATTAACATGTTTTATGTTCTCACAGATGCCATCATAAAGGCGTTGTTGTAACTCTCCATTGCCGTTAGTTGGACTCGGTATCTTTGACCTATTTATGTAGAGTGCGACGTCTACTTTGGTGCACTTCGTCGTCTTCCAGGTGGCCGCCGCAACATAAGCAATAAAACTGTCAAACCCTGCTCCAGACTCGCTTCTGCTGCCACCTCACAATCGACTTATTTCTTCCGTTTCTTGCAGTTCCAGGAAAACGACTGCATAACGATTCATCCTTAATTGAAGCCGATGTATTCGGTGCTTGTTCGTAACCAGGCCAGACGAACTGTAATCGGGTAGACAGGGGATATGCGCGAGGTACGATGGAGTTGCTGTCAGACAGGGGTGATTGCCCGGTTTCGAAAGAGGATACCTTCGTGAGGAAGCTCAGATATGTGAAAAGGACGACAGACAGAGTCTTCGATGATGGCGTGTCGTGGTTAAAAGCCACGTAGACCACGATCGCGTGACGACCATTAATGAGCTGCGTCCCATTGACCGGGTGCGTAAAGTCGTACAACAACCTACTGTCAATAGTCGGCAAGTGATCCGGGTTAACGAACTCCCGCATGTAGTACATGTCGTGTGCCCTCTTGGTTACGCGTAGCAGATTACCTTTAGGGCTACAACTTAATTGTGTAATCCTTGTCAGCCATTAACAAACATCCCCACGTTTTTTCTCGAGATCGTCTTTTGGACAGAAAACTTTAAATATGGTGCAAATACAACTACTTTAAATGCACCACAATTGTTAAACAAAATCGCGTCGATAATCAACTAGTCTGTTGGTAGACTAGTTAGCTGGTCGGGTAGTCGGTTGATCGGATGGCCGGATGGTTAACTGGTCAACTGCTCGATTGGTTGTTTCACTTATCACAGTACAAGTCGGCTTGAGTTAGTCTGGTTGTTTAACGTGTTCGTTGTATTTGAATGAACAATTTGTTTGCTAAATGGTCACTGGCGTCGTTGCATGGTTGAAGTACTTATCTCACTACGAGATCATTCCTGTAATTACCGGCATAACTGTGGCCACGTGTTCAGCCATTCGTGCGAGCCTTCAACCATGCAGGTGTGCCAGAATGCGCCCCAACTTCCACGAATGAGTGGGCTGGCTTTCTCGCGCCCAGAAGAACATTTTTTTATCTTGTATGTCAATTAAACGGAACAGACAACGCCGTTGTGTTTCGTGATGTACTGTCGTTCGCGTGGGGGCGCTTACACAGACTCGTTGTTTCTCTCCGTCATACTCTGTCACGAACACACACACAAACAACTGGCCCCTGTGACGGTTACCCGGGCCAGCCGAATCGCTTCAACCGACCTAATGAATTTCTCGCTGCCAGCACACATTCTAATTCAATTAGCACCCAAGCACCGCCGGCCTTGATCGTTTTTGTGTGCGCCACCGCTTAGCAGTGGACGAGAAGTTTCCCCTCCGGCCCCGCTGTGACTTATGGGCAAGCGGTCAAGAGACATTTATGATGGCGATGAGAGTACGAGTGATGACCTAGTAGTAGATCCAGAGTGCACTGTCGACCAAGTCTGGTCAAGTGCCAGTTATCGACAGGGTTATCGCGTACTATGCCGAACATAATATTATGTGCACTGTACTACAGGTCAACATTCACATTTTAACGAAACATACAAGATGAAGCGCACCATTATGTACACGTAAAATAAACACAGGTCTTCACTACTCCGAAAGTGCATATTTAATTAAATATATGTAGCAGTACATCCCACTATATTTATTGCCCCTCCAAGCCTGCGCCTGAACAATCCTGCCTCTCTTCCCATTGCTAGCGCCTGAACTGTCATGACCCTATTTTCTCCATGCCCGCGCTTGAACACTAATGCCCTTCTTCTCCATGCCCGCGCCTGAACAATCATGTCCCTCGTCTCCCCATGCCCGCGTCTGAACATTCCTTCCCCTCTTCTCCATTCCCGCGCCTGAACAGTCGTGGCCCTTTTCTATCCATGCCCGCATCTGAACAATCCTGCCCCTCGTCTCTATGCTTGCGCCTGAACAGTCGTGGCCCTCATCTCTCCGTGACCTCGCCTGAACAATCCTGCCCCTCTTATCTATGCCTGCGCCTGAACAGCCACGTCCCTCTTCTCCAAGTCCGTGCTTAAAAATATGGCTGTACCAATAATGACCCCGGTGGGTCGTTTGGTTGCTGTCTATTGATTTGTGACACACGGTTGTCAGTTCTCCTACCTTTGCGCCACTCCGGCCAGTGTTTCGAACTCATCAGATGTGGCGTGTTGCGCCAGCGACTGTGACAACTGTTCTGGTCGAAGCAGTACCATCCGCCTGCAGGATGAAGCAAGAAGTAGAGTCAATAATGTTCATGCAAGTTTGACAGACTAATGATTAATCCGATGGAAACGTTATATTTCACCTACAAAGGTTATTAAAGTCATCTATTGCCGTACTGCGGTCTCTATATGTCGTAAAACTGGCGTAATTTATATCATAGCCAAATGGTGCATTTTCTACAATATTACGACATTAAAGATTACGATAGCAACACGTTTTGTACGAATATTTTTGGATGTTATGAATGTTATAAATACAAATAAATTCAGTGTCGCAATTTCCCAACCTCGATGGCATCGTCCTATAAAACAGGCGTTCCGTTAACTAATGATCGCTGTTTATCGTAAAATTATGCAACACTGGATAACCTGTATGTATTCTAATATATTGACAACACAAATTTGTTTTAATAAACCATATTAAACATTACTTTACGGATTCACTTAGACATTGCCAATTAAAATATATTGACAACCCAAAAGTGTTTTAATAAACCACATTAACCATTACTTTACTGATACACTTAGACATGACCAATTAAAATATATCTGTTTCAGGACAGTTGCGACGGTTTGCGCTATGTATACCCTAACCTACCTTCTAAGAAGAGCAACCAGCGCGTGCTGCCATAGGACTTGCGTATATAATATCTACAATGAAACGTCGCAAATGTTAAAGTAAATTACAGTGAAAACGATGGGTGTAATAGAAAGACTTCTATAGGAGAACACCGCGAAAACGATGGGTGTAATAGAAAGACTTTTATAGGAGAACATCGCGGAAACGATGGGTGTAATAGAAATAATTCTATAGGAGAACACCGCGGAAACGATAGGTGTAATAGAAATAATTCTACAGGAGAACACCGCGAAAACGATGGGTGTAATAGAAAGACTTCTAGGTAGGAGAACACTGCGAAAACAATGGGTGTAATAGAAATACTTCTAGATAGGAGAACACCGCGAAAACGATGGGTGGAATAGAAAGGCTTCTATAGGTAGGAGAACACCGCGAAATCAATGGGTGTAATAGAAAGACTTCTATAGGAGAACACCGCGAAAACGATGGGTGTAATAGAAAGACTTCTATAGGAGAACACAGCGAAAACGATGGGTGTAATAGAAAGACTTCTATAGGAGAACACCGCGAAAACGATGGGTGGAATAGAAAGACTTCTAGGTAGGAGAACACCGCGAAAACAATGGGTGTAATAGAAAGACGTCTAGGAGAACACCGCTAAAACGATGGGTGTAATAGAAAGACTTTTAGGATAATACCGCGAAAACGATGTATAAGATAGTCGTGATTTCTAATGCGACGGAAACAAGTAAACACGCAAGTAAGGGTTATATTGTCCAATCATTGTTTTGTTTATTATATATTAATTATTTTTCAATGTGCATGTACAAAACGATATGGCAAACAAGATAACAGGTGCTTCTGCGACGACTACGCGTAATTGAATAATACGCGGTTTTCCTTGTTTAATTTAGCAGCGCGTGGGGATATTTCTGTGTGTTGTGTGCGCCAACGAATCCCACTCACTGAGCCCAAGCATTATTTCTGTCCATTCCTTTTACAAAGTAAAAATATCAATACTTAATTTTAAGGATGCGACCAGGAACGAAATACACCAAAACTCAGCAGTACTCGCTAATTCCCCAATGCATCACACTGTGAATTACTACGGGAATAAAAAATTCAATAACTGACTTATTTGATCAGCAAAAAAATTACAATAACTAAAAAAGAGAACGTGCTATTGATTAAAGGTAAAACAATTTAAAGGCCACAAAGGATTAAGCGAGACCGCATTTCGAAAACAACACATTTTACAAGATTTAACAAGATTTAACAAGATTGCCATCCAAGGCAACATACCCATGTGGCAAGTGGACAAGGAAGTCATTGGCTTATCGAGAGTCCATACATTTTTCATTTATGTGTAACCCTCCCTTCTGAAATGTTTGTCAATTTAGTTTATAAACATATTCACGCTGCCAGCATGTACACACCGTGTATATAATATGTTCCATTCATGTACTGTCTTCTGTGAGATTGAGTGCTTACTGGTATCCAATCTACACTGGTCCTTCACTAATGCTACTTCGTGTCCTCTAGTTCTACTATCTTTTATCATATGGCTCCTTATACTTTCAATTATGAGTAGTGGTCAGCGATACTCAGCGACATCGGCAGTAAACGCCTCATTTACTTTCAAAAATGGTTAAACCATACAGATCGCGTGACATTTACTGACAGTGCACACGCTTCGTGAGCCTCTTTCGAGCGAGTGAGTGTAATTTAAGTTCTGAACTGCGGATGTTTGTCTTTGAAGTGAGCCGCCTGACGGATCTCCTGCCAACTAACAACCTAATAACGATCGCGGGCCAACGGCGGGCCGACGTCGGGCTGACGGACGCGGGTCACGAGCAACTGAATGGAACTCAGCGAGATTTGAAAGTTATCTTGAAGGCCGGATTACTAAGTATTGCTAAAGACATCTACTGTACATAGAGTAATGAATACATTCATGTATGCACGCACGCACGCACGCACGCACGCACGCACGCACGCACGCACGCACGCACGCACGCACGCACGCACGCACGCACGCACGCACGCACGCACGCACGCACGCACGCACACACACACACACACACACACACACACACACACACACACACACATACATACATGCATGCGCGCACATGCAAGATACATACACTATAACAAATGCACGCACGCACGCAAACAAACAAGCACGAACGCACGCATGCATAATCCAGTAACAGACGATAATAATAAGCATTACACTAATCATCATCATGTACATAATTATGGTTAAGCTATAAATCTGGACTTAATTTGACCTAGATGTCCTCTTTTATTTACCCACAATCAGCGAAAACTACAGCGCGGGAAGCGTAATGCGCAACTTCTCCGATGCAGCCCCCACAGACGGAGGCAGGGGGCCGCCAATCCACGCTGTCGGCTCTAATCAAAGGCGGCATAAATCTGATCGTCCCGCCCCCCTCGTCAGGGGCCGCGCGGGCGCAGGTTTCACTGAACGGGCCGTGACAGATGACTGCTTCTTTACGGCGTCGCTAACAAGGCGGGATTGTTAGCGGCGGCGGCAAAGGCCACTGACGCGGGCACCCGTGGCGCGGGAGATACCCGGCCTCGATACGCATGACTGCACCCAAACTTCGGGTCACAACCTCGGCGGGGTCTGCGCGGATAGCCACCGACGTTTCCCACGTTGTGCTTGTTAAAGATGGCAAAAGCAAAGTTCACTGCTACTCTGAAAAACACCAACCGGTATGTTATACGTCTCTCCAAAGTTTTAATTTTTCCAGAAAAAAAGATGGTAAATTGTAAGATAAGTATGATCCCTTCATACGAGTAATACATTCGCAGAATAATGATGTGCAAGCGGAACGTCAGACATTTCGTCACACCTATTCATGCCATAGAACATTCACTGCCTTGTGCTAGAAAGCTATTTTGAAGACTTTTTTGTAGCATTATTCCACCCCAGAAAATAAATCGTAAACGTGTTTTGTTAAAGGGAATAAAAACAACGATTGCTTGAAATCATGTTGTATTACTTGTAGTAAATTTCCATTTCCACAACACCGAAAACATGCATATTACCCCCGCCATTATCGGCCTTGTTGTGACGTCACTGATGACAAGTAAGTGCTACGAGGCTGAGACTTTACATTCATTCACCGTACCGTTGACAACGATAGCGGTTGTTTTATTGTGCGGCATTCGATTGTAATGCAAACAGTACTAAGAATAGAGTAACATGTAGTTGGTTTAAGTTCGGAACCAACGTTCTTTTTTAAACCTAACTTTAAGCCGACGAAACACAGCCGGCTTTACTCGCTTCGAGAAAACTTGTTTCGACTGCGACCCGGACCAGAGAAGATGGATTGTCCTTGTGCTAAAATCTCGTTGAAAGAGGATGTTGTGTCAACATTGTTCTTAGTAGTGGAAGCTGTGTTAATGCCATCAATCCATAGAACACAGACAGAAACACGGTCCACCTCGGATCGAAGCGAACTGTCAGCGAACTGTCAGTGCGAATACAGGTGATGTCGGCGCACGGTGAATTCGGACAGCATTCTTTGGAGACTTCAGCCCGCAACTCTGGTGACGTGTCCGTCCGTCAGCGTTACTCCTGCTATTGCGATGTTTACTTTCTGACATGACTATGAAAACACTTAGAGCCGCCAAACTTCTCCTCATATTTACCATACATATAGATATGTCACGTGGTCAAACATTACTCGTACTTCCATGTAACGATTACAAATTACACAAATAAGATATAGCTATATCTTATACGCCTAGTTGCGCGAAGCTATAGACACAGGAGATGGCGAGTTTCTGTTTTTTGTAAATATTTATCTTTATATGGAAGTAAGAGTAATGTTTTGACCAAACTGGTAGATAAATGAGAAGTTTGGCGGCTCTACGTGGTCGTTTTCATGGTTAGATCAGAAAGTAGATACGGTCAAACTCGACTGCGTCGCTAAACTGCTTTGAAAGAGCCGAATTCGAAGACGATTCCGCGTTACCACTTGCCGCTAGCGTTTCAAAATCGGTACATTTTCCTTTTTATTCTGGGAAATTCACAACGCCATCACTCGCAATAGTAACGCGAGTGAAACTGTACTGAAGCATTGCATAAAAATCACCGACTGAACGTAGACCCACGTCATCACTGACGTCACCAAACCACGTGATCGCTCATCTCGTTAATTTCGAATGTTACGCGCGCTTTGCGAGTTAGACGTATTATGCATCTAATTTTACCTATAAATAAATGTGTATGTAAATTGTTTTGTTGGCATATAGTATACATACAGTATTAAACTTTGTGTACCGAAACAGCATTTTTTGCCGTGTTTTTATTCCCTTTAAGGTTGGTTGAAATATACAAAGAACGAAACTGTGCCAATAACTTCTCCGCTCTTCCTTTTCTTTCGTATATGGATTGAGCCGCTAGGGGGCGCTGAGTGGACCTCGAAGATTCCTCCGCTGAAAGCGAACATTCAACATTCAACTCCGCTGAATGTGGCCGTCTTTGCTGTGCAGTTTGTGCAACAGATGCCCACAACAGATGCCCGCAACAGATGCCCGCAACAGATGCCCGCAACAGGTACCCACAATCGCAACAAAACAACTCGGAATATATAAGTTCCACCCTCCAATGATTCGGCAGTTGAAGGAGTAAACAGATATGCATTCACACGCGAAAGTTTGGGACTAGAAGATATGGAGGGAGAGTGTATTGTACAATAGGTTGTATTTTATATCGGAGTTATGTTCAGTTGGTTGTGTTTTATTGCAGAAGAAGACCGTCATATCGTGATCTAGAAGAATAACAAACGAATAGTGTAAATGTTACTAGAAGTACCGCTACACTTGTTACTCCGTTGATACAGTTGTTACAAGAACACATCACATTCCCCAACAGTGGCGCCACTCAGCAAATCACCGCTGCCACAACTAGATTATAAGTTTAAATTGGACGGCTGGAGGTATGGTATGCTGGACGACGCCAGTGTTGTTTACGACATGTTATACGCAGCTTTTGTGCACTTGGTATACATAAAATAGTTTCGTATAAAAACGAATGTTATCGTGTCGCATAGTAAAATTTCAACAAACAAATACAATCGACAATTTTTTAGATTTCTTGAAAAACATTAGAAGTCTACCAATTGAAATAAAGACGTGCAAAATCTGTACATGAATGTAAGTTGTGGCACGGACGGGTGATGTGGTAAATGTTCACGCATGCGCAGAGGTTGAGCTCACCCTGCCGGACTTCCGTCGTTGCACGTGGGCGTCGAGTTGCGCAGGAAGTGCCGTTGCATGCCGGGAACGTCGCGCACGCCGCACATGTAGTTTCCCTCGGCGAGTCGCTTCAAGTAGTCGAGCAGTTTGTCGGTGTCGATGCCGAGCTTGGCCAGTTCCTCGAGGTCGAGAGGGAAGTTATTGGTCGGCGAGTTTGTGGGCAAGCCGGCCCCAGTGGCGGCCAGGAGACACAGCCATATCGCCAAAGCAGCGACGGACATCGTTCTGCAAGAGACACGTGTGTGATGTAGAAGAGGATGGATCACTGTTTTTCTTCCGGGGTCGTGGCATACAAATACAGTGACAGTGATTTTGTAACGGTAACATCTTTGGTCAATGTTTTGTTGCCTGTAAAAAGTATTTTAAACACGGATATGGCCATATGGGAGGACTATGCCATTTATTATGTGCCCAGATTTCAAGTGGATGCACGTCAACTTATGCGTGTGCCAATGACTGCAGGATCCCTTGCGCATGAAGACTTGGTGTAGTTGGAGATCATTTGATGGGGAGAAAACAATGACAGAAGTTGACGAATGTTGTCCAGCAGGTTGATGACATATATTAACATATATTAAAAAATATAAATTTGCAAATAGCATTAAGCATTTTTAACATTGTTGCCAATGAAAAACAAATAGTGACCAATCTCTCATCGAAATATCTATGTTATATCTTATGTGGAATCGACTGTAACTGCCTTAGGCAGCGCAACTGTGCAAAACCTGCGCACATTTGAAGCAAAAACACAAGTCAGATGCTTGACGACATTGAGTTACAGTGGCTTCTCGCTACAATTGTGCAAAACCTGCGCACATTTGAAGCAAAAACACAAGTCAGATGTTTGACGACATTGAGTTACAGTGGCTTCTCGCTACAATTGTGCAAAACCTGCGCACAGTTGAAGCAACAACACAAGTCAGATGTTTGACGACATTGAGTTACAGCGGCTTCTCGCTACAATTGTGCAAAACATGCGCACATTTGAAGCAAAAACACAAGTCAGATGTTTGACGACATTGAGTTACAGTGGCTTCTCGCTACAATTGTACAAAACCTGCGCACAGTTGAAGCAACAACACAAGTCAGATGTTTGACGACATTGAGTTACAGTGGCTTCTCGCTACAATTGTACAAAACCTGCGCATAGTTGAAGCAACAACACAAGTCAGATGTTTGACGACATTGAGTTACAGTGGCTTCTCGCTACAATTGTGCAAAACCTGCGCACATTTGAAGCAAAAACACAAGTCAGATGTTTGACGACATTGAGTTACAGTGGCTTCTCGTTGCAAGGATTCCTGGTGTAAAGAACGTCACAACTTGAACATCCCCGTTACGGCAGCACTGTTTGATGTACTCATGGATAGGCCTATAATGAGCATTGAGTATATGGCGATGGCTATATTTTGCAAACAATAAACTTTCGTACTGACATAAATAATATGTTTTATTGATTTACTGAAAACTAGTAAATAGTGACTTGTGATATTTACTTATTTTTGGTTTCGATCCTTTAATTATTCAAACCAGCAGGTCCCATCATATTGATAAATCACGTATAAACATCGTTCCCATCTCTGCTGTGCCTCGACATTTCTTACATATAAGTAGTTTAACGCCTATGACGTGACACGGCATATATTTAGGCAAATGGGATTTCAACTATTTAAGACATTAAGTTCAGAAAGCTAAAGCATCGGGTCGTTTCGTTATCAATGCTACTGTTGTATGTCATATATTTAAGTCATTACCACTGTAACATTCCACACAATCGCAACAAAACAGAAGGAGCATCGATATGTCCAACTAGCTGTATACCAACAGTCCGCAGGTACTATGTCTGCTTTATACAGATTACAGAGGCGTTATTCACGAACAAACAGCTCTAGGAATATTTACGTATGGTAACAAGCTCCAGTTGGCATGTGGACAAGAATCCACTGGCTTATCTAGAATCCAACAACGTGTTATCTACGTGTAACCCCACCCTCGTGAGATATGTCAATTTTTATTCTTAAACATTCACATTGCTACCATTAACAACATCATTATGATTTGCTCCATTCATCGTGTGATGATTACTTTTTTAAATCCATTCAGCGCAGTTCTTTTAGTAATGTTACTTTTTGGTTTTAGCTTGGCTTTAGTTTTATTACGTTTTTTAGGTTTTAAGAAAACCTTTCTATCAATATCGTCATAATCATTCAATATTTAAGAACCCTTGTGTTTCATCTCCTCTTAATCTCCAGATCACCAGTGTTGTCAAACACAACTCTATTAAGTTTGTGTTTACAACAAAGGTGTATCAGTTCTACAATCAACTTAATCAGTTGCGAAAAGTTAGCGCGTGGATCGCTGCAAGTACACGTGTCTTTACAAACACTAATCGATGTGTATATACTAAACAGCCTGCTCCTAATATGTACCAAGTTACCGTCGTGAATGTGTTCGGTGTACGTGGTTAAATCATTTACCGTACACAGCTCGCAACGTGTGCTATAACAGTCGCGTAAATAAACCATTATCACACGAAGTAGCCAATACATAGGCGTGGGTGTCCCTATCAACCGAAGTATAATAGTGTCTAACAAACCCCGGTGTCATAATCACACGAAGTAGCCTACACTTAGGCGTGGGTGTCCCCATCAACCGAAGTATAATAGTGTCTAACAAACCCCGGTGTCATAATTCACAATGTGTCCAATAATAAATCCGACGGAATTGCCACCACAATACGGTTGACAACGGCAGCAATGCGACAACGAAGAACCAATATCAGAAACTCACACTTTTGATAAGTTACGGCTCGCTAGCGACGACATGTTGACGGCGACGTGTTGACAACTTACGTCGACGCGAGCGTGCGGTCGGTAGAACGTCGGCCTGCCGCGGGACTCTCTCGCAAACTGGCGGCAGGTCACACGCGTTGACAAACCCTCACTGACGGGGTTCGGCGGCTCTGGCCACACCGGAGAGTGCGACGGGCACACAAAAGGCCCCCCGGCTGTTTCGGCATCAATCACGTCTGTCCGACGAGTTTTTGGGCGGTGGGCAATGTGTTGGGTCGGAGTCGAGGGATTCTGCGTAAACTGGGAACAGCAGGGATGATAGTGCTTCCCAGGTGGTGGGAATTGAGGGAGGACAAAGGGGACGGTGGTAGGGAATGTATGGCCCCAATATAATAGGAGTGAACTCTATTATAATGTAAAGTAATACCAGGTATGTGCGCAAGAAACATTGGCTTATCGAGAGTCCAAGTTGGAGTTTGAAACATATCCCTACTATGTCTGCATTTATACAGCAGCCAGACAATTCTTCTAGTCTATTATAATGACTTTTCTTTAATTTTTTTTTTTGATATACTCAAACTACACGTCAAACTTACACATCACCATATATATATATATATATATATATATATATATATATATATATATATATATATATATATATATATATATATATATATATATATATATATATATATACATACATACATACATACATACATACATACATACATACATACATACATACATACATACATACATACATACATACATACATACATACATACATACATACATACATACATACATACATATATATATATATAAATATATATATTCAGAACAAGCAGCAGGAAGATGATTGTATGTGCCACACTGTGAGTTTTCAGAAGAGCAGGTCAAATGAGGGAAGGCTGAAAGTGAGTGTGAAAATACGTTTAAGAAAGTTGATTGTCAACCACGGCGAATCGGGACAAGAACCGAAGATGGACAGTCGTTAACATGACTGTCGATCAACCAACTGAGATTCGTCTCAATGACAACCTTCTTTGGCAGCGTCCGGGCAGTAATTTAATCAATCAACCAGGCAATCAATAATCAACCAATCCATCTACCAAGCCACGTCCATTTGATTCTTCTTATGAAGAAAACTTTTTCGTGTTTGACTTAGGAACATCTGTCGACGCGATGAGCAGAATTATCTTCTGTCCACCTGTTCACCAGCACACAGTATTCATAACAAATGGTTATTTTTGCATATTTATAATTTTATATGTTCAATTGTGTTGGCCGCAATAGTAAGCATTGCACAACATAGACACAACCTGAGAACTAACTCAATAAAAAATACTTTTTTTCAGTTGCCTAATACAAGCATCTCCAGTATATTATCGTCAAAAGCATTCGTCCATAGTTCTAGTCACCAGGTGACGCCACTGTGCTGCTATATATATGTAGTTTCGCGCACCTGTTGTAATCTAGGTGATGACTAGCTCACTGAATTGGCTTTACCGATTGGTTAAATTATTTGGGAGTTATCACGCGAACTTAGGGAGCTGAATTTTCCTCGTCATGTTTCGTTCAGACAAATGCAGACGACACTACATTATGTTTTCGTATTTACCGCGCATTCTACCACGGATCTATGGTTTATGACGTAATCTGTAACGTCGCTCCAGATTTGATGACGTAATGATGCAACTGTGACGCTTTAGTACAATCAAAGTTGGCGGAAAGGAGGTAGGGTGGTGTGCGTGTGAAGAAAACACTCATATATACCTCATCCTGATATAAAACCTCGTAGATATTCGTGGTGCCTTTCCAGCTGGCGTTTTCTGCAGACCGATGCGCTAAGTTTGGAACCTGCATAACAGGAAAAACAGGATACAATGCCAACGGAATTGAGCTGCGTTGACGTTGCAATTCTTTGATCGTCCACCCTCGTCAAAGGCAGAAGTGGAAAACGAATTAGCCTGCATTTCAGGGTTACGTCGATGGGCGAAAAGTGAAACGCAAAAACCATATGCAGAATTCCACAGGAGCCACCAAAGACGTCGCATAACCGGGGGTTTGGCACGACTGAGCTACGATTGACGGTACCACTTCAAAGTCACCGAGCTGTTTGAAGCAGCCCAGGGAAAACGCCCATCAGTGCGGAAAAATAATTGGGAGCGCTTCCCTTCTAACTGAATGTCACCACGGCCTTTTAAGATGCAATTTGGCGGTAAACAAATCGTTTCACGCCAGATTTATTCCCTCGACGCTCCGGGTCTACACACCCATAAAGTACAGCCTCAGTTGCGCGGTCGCACGGCGGTGAAGGAGGATGGTTTGGAATAGCTTAAAAGTGTTTGCGGCTAAACAAAGTGCATAATATTTGTATAATAACATCCTGGGTTTTCTGTTACGCTGCGCACCAACACACTCCATAATAGTCAGCAGCTAGATTCACGTGCTATTGGAAGAAGAAGAAGAGGAAGAAGACGACGAAGAAGAAGGCGAAGAAAAAGAAGAAGAAAATATTATCCAGATGGCGGAACTGCTATTGATATACAGTAGATACATCAGAACGTTCCGCTGCACAATTAGTTTCAACGTAAAACAAAATTGGCGTCCAGAATACTAGTCACACAAGTAGGCCTATCACTCTGAACAGCAGGCTTATTCGAACATCAAAGGTGTTGTTTGAATTACGGATCTGGAAATTTCAACGACGGAACCTGTCAGGTTATGAATGTTCGATGATTTTTTTTCACCCATTTGCTTTGCTTCTCGCGAGCGTTGTTTCTATCTTTGTACAATGGGCTGGCCACATTCCACAGCGAGCCGTCCATGATAAAGCTCGATCAGTAATTGAAGTGAGGATGCTAGCCGAATCGAAGCTTCCGCCATTTCCCAAGGAGATCGGAAGGTCAGCCATGGTGTGCTCTGATTGGCCAATCCCACTGTTCGTTCGTCCGATAGAATCTGAGGAAATTTAATACACGTCCTAAACTAATCGTACGAGTGACTCGTGTCCGAGAGAATCGTATGGGATGACACACGCTACGATTTGATCGTTTGCGATGCAATCGGGTGGTTTCATCTGAGTCAATCGTATCGTGGAGCGCCGCATTAAGAGTCGAGTCAGCGCTCTCCGTCAAGTGTTATGTCAGTATTGTCCGTCAGGTGTCGTGTCATGACGGCGTTGCCCGCCAGGGGTCGTCTAGTGTGGGGTGTCAGTTTGGCACTGTCCGGTCAGTATGCTGTCCACCCTGGTGTCCGTTAGGTGGCTTGCTATAGGATACCGGCAGTCACTTAGACACGTACACACAGCGGAATCTAGTACATGTTATGCAATGATTGCTGTTGTTCGACTTAGCTCTGAATCAAACAAAGCACGATAAATTTATTTCAATTAAACTTATCAAGTTAACATATCTAAGCCTCCCTGAGGGAATCTACCACATTTGCCCGCCCCACGCCCCCACCCGCCGCACCCACCCTTACTGTGGTGAGCGTGGGAACTCGCCTACACGCCGTGGCAAACAATGTCCATTCTTCCACGGTCTGTCGGTCGTCGGGATTTCGCCGGTGCTACGGGTTCATGCACTCGAATCCGAACTAATGTGTGTATCACGTTACGACACTCGCACAAGAGAACCCCTTTTGTGTCCGGGATCATCCATTGTGTCGGCGTTCCCTCTGGTCACTGACCATGTGTGTGTATGTGGTGAAACCGTGTGTTGGCCCAAGCCGACAGGCATTGCGGCAGACGGGGCTGCCCAATTAGTGGTCAGTGGTGGTGACTGGGCAACCGCAAATGGAAGTTCGTATCCGTTGTTGCTGGGTGCTGGGATTTTAATTCACCCCAACAGGACAGGGTTTTGTTGGCGTGCCTGTGATACGATAATGATAATAATTGGCACAGCAGACGTCTGACCGCGTTAGTTAAATTAACCGGGGTGCGAGACTGTAAATGGGCCACCGTGATAAATGCATAGACCACAGTGCATTTGCCAATAAGAAAATTGGGTCCTCGTGAAAAACGGACCCAGTTCGTTAATGGAGTACGTTTTCCACACCCGGCGTTCATTTGCCACGACTGAATATCGACTCCTGCCCAAATTCCACGTAAAAAAATTGACCCTGGGTACGTTAAGGGGGGTCTATTTAGAATACCACATGGCGGTGATTAAAATAAGTAGAACCACGTGGTAATACCAGTTATATATATATATATATATATATATATATATATATATATATATATATATATATATATATATATATATATATATATATATATATATATATATATATATATATATATATATATATATATATATATATATATATATATATATATATTGATTGAATATAATGACACTATTATAATTACTAATATACCGTGATGTCACCACAACATTCCCACTGTCATCTTATTGGTCGTTCATAGACACAGTAACGAAGCATTTTAACGGCGTAATTAGGTCGTTACAATGAGCAACCCACATCATGTACGCCGGCGAATAGTTATCTGCTCAACGCTGCATATATATATATATATATATATATATATATATATATATATATATATATATATATATATATATATATCATAAAGGGTTATTTCGGACTGCCGGTTTATTTTAGGGTCACACTGTTATTATCTATATACTTGTTGAATTGTATAAAAATGCACGCAATCGCGAACATGCACACGCGCGAACACTACAAAAAGACATTATGTACATGCAATATCCATCACAAAAATGCACAAATATCGTATCCTTGCATTAGCTCCAGGGTGATCCAGATATTGATAATGTCTTCAATTCTGTCAAACTTGTCTACGCAGCTACTCTTTTTTACAAGGGACTATTTTTGAACAACATTAACAATAATTAAAGGTCTAAATTGTCAACAATGTTACTTACATGTTGCGCCAGCTCGTGCTGTTTTCGTTTGTTGACCATTTATCTACCGAGATGGAAAGTGGTCATACGATGAATAACGGCTAATAACAGTTGAGGGTGTGGCCATAAGAGGAACAATCATTAATAACAACTTGATAGTGTTGTCGTAAGATGTAATAAAAATGTGGGAAAGTGGCCTACGGTGAATAACTACTAATGACAGTTTGCGTTGTTGCCTAAGAGAAATAACTGCCAATAACAGTTCGGATGGATAACAAGATGACGCTAACGTTGTAACACCGGACTACGTTACAACTAGTTTTATGTTTAGTCTGCTTTACAGTGCATGTTTGCATAACTTTACGTTAATGTCAAATATGTGCTTGTAACTGTAGCTGGTGTAGTAACTGTGGTGTATAAGATCGGTATATATATATATATATATATATATATATATATATATATATATATATATATATATATATATATATATATATATATATATATGTTGATTGAATATAATGACACTATTATAATTACTAATATACCGTGATGTCACCACAACATTCCCACTGTCATCGTCGTTCATAGACACAGTAACGAAGCATTTTAACGGCGTAATTAGGTCGTTACAATGAGCAACCCACATCATGTACGCCGGCGAATAGTTATCTGCTCAACGCTGCATATATATATATATATATATATATATATATATATATATATATATATATATATATATATATATATATATATATATATATCGTTTATGTAACTTGATATTACGATATAGACGAACAGACTGTGTACTTTTAAGGTTCCCTGTTCGTGACACGACAACCGTCGGCGAAGCAATGCAGCCAAGGTTTACGATAGACTATAATTTCAGCAGACCCATTGTATCTGTGAAGGTTTGCCTGTAATTTGGCTCAATCTAATGTGGACAAATTGACATGGAATACACAGGATAGGCCTCGTATGGTTTATCGTAGATCTGTCTAATTGGAAGAACGTTATTCATTCGGTGGGCACGTCGTGAAAGAGGAGTATCGAGCAACTGTGATACAATCAGATGTAGTACGAGAAAATGATGCCCAGAGACAACGAGATCGGTCACAGGCGTATTGAGATTAATAGCATATACTGATTCCAGGTACGTATATTCTTGTTCTGAACTGGTATCATCGGGTGCGTCTTGATCCGATGCCAGCTCATTGTACTTGCAGAGGAAAACACATTTGCCAATTGCTGTGCAACGACTTTGTGTGAAGTCAAAGACGTATTGAGATTAATAACATATACTGATTCCAGGTGCGTATATTGTTGTACAGTTGCTCTTGTTCTTAACGGGTACCATCGGGTGCGTCTTGAACTGAAGCCAGTTCGCTGTACTTGCAGACAAAAACAAATTTACCAACTGCTGTGCAACGAACACACGTGCTTCAACGAGCACAATACTTTTATTTGCGGTTTTGTTTGTCAGGCCAGCTAATGTGCGAACGTTGTGTGATTAACTGTTTCGCTAATTTTGACTTCGGTATACGTTCCTGCACAAAGGCAAACCACAAATCGCAGAGGAACACAAGTATATCAAGTGCATGTGCGAAATGGCGCAGCGTAAACACAAATTAACGTATTCGATATACTAGCCGAGGTACCTGGCGTTGCACGGGGGACAAGGTAACCACTGTACGCGCTTGTGACTCCTTGCACTACACAGTCTAGTTTTTGTAGGGCAGCGTCTATGGCAATGACAACTTCATGCCCAACTGCCGGTCTCACGAAGTGTTCGTACCGTATGAAGGAACTTGTGTGGACATTTGACGATGATTACGAAACTCGGAACAATCGTAGAAAACACGTTATCGATTGATTGTAACTACGAACTCGTATTGTTCTGAGTTACGTAGTCGACGTCAAACGTCCACAATCGTAATAGATTCACCACTGGGCACGACTACAAAAGTTAATCCAGACAGCGGCGAAACAGACGGAGATGTGAAGGAACATAGCTACAGACAGACGCAGCCACACATTAATTTATTGTACAGACGGCGAAAAAACAGCTAGCAAAAAATGTTTACACCTATCATCGTTCAAACATCCCGGGAGCGCATTATTCGTAAAGACATGACCAGTTTCTGCGATCTGAAGTTGCAAGTCCGCACGCAAAACCCACGAGGTCTGTGCGAAACCGCGCCTCTGTCAGGTCTCCCCTGCTACTGTGTCAAGCCGGCGTACATCGACACACGAAAAAAATACGATTTTTTTCTGGTCATGGGTTTCCTGTCCCCAGCAGTTCGACCCAAAAGGATACCCGGATTACTCACTATTCCTCTACCACCCTGTGCGCGTGCACATGGTCGATGAGAATTTCCGCGGCATTTGGAATCTCCTCAAAGACGGAATCCCATCTGACACGGATTTGTGCTTGGCTTACTACAATCTTCACATGCACTGGCTCTGGACAGATTGTCCTTCTTTAACATATATAACCCTATAGAAGTCCGCATGAACGACCTGCTAGTAGGCCACTTTTCAACAGGTTATCTGGTGATGCCATCAACATATTGACATTACTCCAATCTGATCTCGTGAAGACCGTCACGATTACGTCACTCAATGTCATTACGCAACAGTGTTGAACTCGTCCGCACTAAAATCACACTTAAGAACGCCAAGAAGATCCTCGCCTCTACGCACTGTTAAGACAGCCACATTGCCATGAACATATTGTGATATCAAACATCTAATATCCAACACATTTCATTATAACTGCTCTACTTGCACCTGTGACCAACTACAGACACTGTTGTTCAAAGCATCGACATATATTCAACACATGCCGTCCTCATGGGGGTTTGGGGGTTTCAAAACCGGGACGACAGGCTTGCAGTGTAATACAAACTATTGTACAGTTCAAACCTCAACAGTAATGACGTTTTATGAACTTGGCACTTGACAAAAATTAGTCATAAAGCCATCAAAATGCTGTCAAATACGACACAACTATGTGATGTGTTTATAACAATACTTTTTTTATAAATCACGATGCGATTATTTTATGACAATAGCCACAATGAGGCATGCAGTATTGCAAAACGTATCATCGCAATAATACAGTCTAAGATGTTTTTCAATTTTCCACTCAGCGTGACTTTCAAAGATATCGTATCGCACCAAACACTCACCTACGATCGCGGTCCGACGTGCTCTATATGCCGCGGCAACTGCTACGAGTTACCCTCGCCCAAAGCAGTCATGTTCGCCACTGACCCGTGGCAAGGAACCAAACGCCGAGCAAGCGCACTCTTACACAACACGACAACCGGTATCCGCTACATTTCTCTTTGAAACGCACACGTATCCGATCCTGACTGACGCTACTCACTAACAACGCGTCCAGCAATCGGTAGGGTTCGTCCGTATGTCTCGCAGTGCGGCGAGCGAATCGGCCAAGACCACAGTAGCGCCGATCCTAGAGCCACCGCCAACAGCCGCGGACGTCACAACGCAACTGAAAGCCACTGCCAAGCGAGTCAGGGCTGCACTAAATAATCGGCTTTGATGTGTCGTATAGTTTCTCGTGCTAATCCAGTGCGCCGCTGCCGCGGCATGCCGAGGTGGTCGCGGATTGCGCGGGAGGCGTAGCCGCTTACGAACCAAGCGTCGTCGGCGTTCGCGAGGGCGGTGGCATCAAAGGCGCCGTGTTTATGTTCTTCAGCGAAGACTGTCGACCTCTGAACGAGGGCGTGGATGGTGGATTGCAAAGTAAACTTTGCTAATGCAAGGAGCACTCCCGGCGATTTAAGAGAGATTGAATAATGGATTCCTTAAATAATGAGAGAGTGATTTGAGAGAGATTAAATAATGGATTCCTTAAATAATAGGGCACGTACCACGTCTAGTTTTGTAATTACCAATTATGATGGCGGTTCATTAGCTCGTCGGGAAACGTGTCCTGTGACATTTATTAATCTCCAATGATCAGGGCACAGGGGCGTTCGCAGGATATTTTCCGGGGGGAGGGGGCAACATTTTTGTGATAACATCCGTCATCTAATTTCGACCAGAAATGTCTACATTTACAAAACATGCCCACTTTAAACAGACAGTTATGGAAAAATTGTATATCATTAGTTAACAAAATATACTAGAAAATATATTTAACACAACTTGTAAAAAAACTAGTAAACAAACTACTAAAATGTCTACACAAGTCCCTGGCCCTTAATGCAAATATTAATGATCCCTTATTTTTTATTAATTCCGCGTGCTATTGAAGTATCATCCCGATACCAGCTTTTCTAGAAGCATGTACTCCCACAAAAACCATACGGACATTGACCTAAAAACACAAAGCTGCCACTGGACAAATCTACAATCAACTATTTGACTAACTACGTGTCACCTACGGGACAATTGACTAACTACGTGTCACCTACGGGACAATTTAACAAAAGGGTGGCTGATGCCACGAAACCGCCAAAGATCCTTTAAATCGTACTCAAAATTGTTGTATAAGTACTATACATAAAACTAGTATATGCAGTACTTACTACTAAATGTCTATGAGAATGACATCACCATCGTATATTTTGTATTAACATGACTGATATAGTTTACATTCCTAATATATATATTAATAACATATTTTACATGTTGTGTATTGCTGATAATGATCCGCGCAATATTTGACACCATCGCCATCAGCGATCACTCAAAGCGAGAATGACCTTTCATTGGACATTTTCATTTATTGGGAGTCCGAATGTGGCTAGTCTGTCGAACGTAGCGACTGGACAGCATACATATTGATTTCTAATGATGTTATTTCAAGAATCACTTCAACATTTTTTTTAGTCGCGTGTGATTATTAGCAGTGCACGCTCCGAAGTCCCTCGACAACATTAACAGCTGTCGTTAGTACCAACCACGAAAATAACAGAGTATTTCGTGGCTACACGAGACGACTTGTGAGATGTGTGCGATAACAGTGGCCAACTGTACTGCTTGAACAAGATATATGCACTCGAATCAGATATGCATTCGATAAACGGCTTGAAAGAAACCCATGCATACATCGGAATTAATATGAAAGAGTACACGTAAGTTCTATAGTGCTGTATCCATGCAAGTCCTCGGGACCACTCAAAACAGTCCCCTCTCTGGCAGATCTGTTCAATCCAACACCAAATCAACGCATCAGCCACTCCGCAATTATTATGCGAAAACTATTCATTCACATGTATCGAGCTCTGCCTGTTGCCAGGTACTCATACACAGGTAGGTGAACTGTGGAAATCAATTCCTTTGAAATCACTATCTTTCAGATCAGACATTCCCGGCGAAACATTCACTCAAGTTAATCATGGCTGAGTGCGTTTACACTGGAGAGTCTGCCAATCATTCCACACTCAAGATTCGTCTACAGTAGTAGGCTAAAGTTTACACTGAGTACGACTTCATTGTGACTGATGGATGTGGTGATTTTATCAAAATAAGATATTCCTTTCTTACGCCGTCGCATTAGTTCTATCAGTTTATGGGAAGATATAGCAGCGGATTTCTGGTTTCGCCATTTGTGATTTGGCATTACGTGAACGTGCGACGTGGCCGTGAATTCACGGGTATACCGGATTGATATATATTAATCACCGCACCAGAACCATTGAAACCCGGACGGCGAAGACGACAACGACGTGACCTCCATGATAACTAGACACGACGTCGATGTAGTCAGACCGCCACTTATTCCAGACCTCCACGAGTTTCGTCTTCTGTGGTTAGACCACCATTGCATGTTTTACATTAGTCACAATTACAGCGTTTCCTGTGATCATGGAACATTGTCCGACGATTTTCTTAAACTTTCACAGCACATTACATATCTGACTGACCTCATGTGCGAAATTCGTGGAAATGACATAGCACGTTTATTTTTCATAAAAACGCACACAAAGCCATTACCCCTCAATTTCGACACAGCCCGGTGACTGATTATGAAATGTTTTGCAGAACAGCCTGTGCAGTGATACGCGAGCGGCCTGCGTCTGTCTATTGCAATCAAATGATATATATTTAATGCAGTAGCACAGAAAACATTAACTTTAGTAACGTATCTGATGTACAAGTTCTCGGAAGAAACGCACGGACTCTTTATGGGTAACGGAAGACGGATCTTAACTGTGGTCTACGGCCTTCTCCCTTGCGCACGAGTGTGAGTGTGTGTTTTTCGCGAGATTACTATGCGAGAACGGAATAACGTCCACATTAACACGTTTTTCGCGAGATTACTATGCGAGAACGGAATAACGTCCACATTAACATGTTTTTCGCGAGGTTACTATGCGAGAACGGAATAACGTCCACATTAACATGTTTTTCGCGAGATTACTATGCGAGAACGGAATAATGTCCACATTAACATGTTTTTCGCGAGATTACTATGCGAGAACGGAATAACGTCCACATTAACATGTTTTTCGCGAGATTACTATGCGAGAACGGAATAACGTCCACATTAACATGTATTTTTGCGAGATTACTATGCGAGAACGGAATAACGTCCACATTAACATGTTTTTCGCGAGATTACTATGCGAGAACGGAATAACGTCCACATTAACATGTTTTTCGCGAGATTACTATGCGAGAACGGAATAACGTCCACATTAACATGTTTTTCGCGAGATTACTATGCGAGAACGGAATAACGTCCACATTAACATGTTTTTTTGCGAGATTACTATGCGAGAACGGAATAACGTCCACATTAACATGTTTTTTTGCGAGATTACTATGCGAGAACAGAATAACGTCCACATTAACATGTTTTTCGCGAGATTACTATGCGAGAACGGAATAACGTCCACATTAACATGTTTTTCGCGAGATTGCTATGCGAGAACAGAATAACGTCCGCATTAACATGTTTTTCGCGAGATTACTATGCGAGAACGGAATAACGTCCGCATTAACATGTTTTTTTGCGAGATTACTATGCGAGAACGGAATAACGTCCACATTAACACGTTTTTCGCGAGATTTCTATGCGAGAACGGAATAACGTCCACATTAACACGTTTTTCGCGAGATTACAATGCGAGAACGGAATAACGTCCACATTAACATGTTTTTCGCGAGATTACTATGCGAGAACGGAATAACGTCCACATTAACATGTTTTTCGCGAGATTACTATGCAAGAACGGAATAAAGTCCACATTAACATGTTTTTCGCGAGATTACTATGCGAGAACGGAATAACGTCCACATTAACATGTTTTTCGCGAGATTACTATGCGAGAACGGAATAAAGTCCACATTAACATGTTTTTCGCGAGATTACTATGCGAGAACGGAATAACGTCCACATTAACATGTTTTTCGCGAGATTACTATGCGAGAACGGAATAACGTCCACATTAACATGTTTTTCGCGAGATTTCTATGCGAGAACGGAATAACGTCCACATTAACATGTTTTTCGCGAGATTACTATGCGAGAACGGAATAACGTCCACATTAACATGTTTTTCGCGAGATTACTATGCGAGAACGGAATAACGTCCACATTAACATGTTTTTCGCGAGATTACTATGCGAGAACGGAATAACGTCCACATTAACATGTTTTTCGCGAGATTACTATGCGAGAACAGAATAACGTCCACATTAACATGGGTTATGCAAGTTCAGGTCCGTGCGTAGTCTCGGGGAACTGTTTCCAGACGAACCGTCTCGAGGTCGGGCAAACATCACGACGGAACACGATGTCTGAAGTTCCAGGCGAAGAGAAAGTTATTACGCAACGCTTTCGAAGACAGCGGGTTCTTGAGGCGCTAACTGGCATCTAATGAGCTACAACCGCTGGCAGTCACCTAAACATATCGCCCACTGTGTAGTGTTTAAGTGATGAATACATGCTGCTACTTTGGAATGTTCAATACGACACGACAGGTGCTTATGTACTCGTGCGAAGATTAAATATTATTATAGCGTATATCATTTTAGTGGTACATTACAGTTGTGAGTAACCGAAAGTCGGTAATGACTGTTTACTAGGAAAGTTTAAGAAATCAAAAACGTAAACCTAAAAGGGAAATATTCCCGTAAACGAGTGTCACTGGCGTCGTGCCGTTCTACATAGAGGAAATATCCACTCCCCTCCAGAAATTGGGTTTGAGATAGCAATAACTAAATTCAGAATATGCTTACCAGCGTATCCTTCCAACGACCAACGAAGAATCGCCGTATATTCCGACAGAGTTTGCTCACTCTTTTCTCCAAAAGTAATGTTCTGTTTTCAGTGGACAATATCTCCCCATCGGTCGCTGACTACATCCAAAAAATTCTTCTGGATTTGATATCTCGACAACTTAATTCGCTATATGCCTACCAGCTTGCCAATTTTGTTACCAGCGCTGGAATCGTCGTATATAATACCAACTGAGCGTATTTACACTGCCCTTATATATTTCATTTGACAAATATCTCGTCATCGCTCACTGACAACACCCAGAAACTCTCGCAGAACAAATAAACACCCAATCCAGGCGCCGTATCGCGGGCGGTGCTACTGGGAACTATCGGGTGGCGTTATCTGAAGGAAGAGCGCCTGCTAACGACTTGCCGTCGCTCCGGTCGCATTAAGAGTCGCCGATGCCGAGATAGAGGCGCTCGCGGGGCGGCTTCGGTATCCTTTGATGTCGATTCGCGTGGCTGAACACGTCACGCGCGGCCCGTGTCGCCGCTAAATGTTATAACGAGCTGCCGAGTGAAGCGCGTACGTTACAGGTGCGACTGATCGGCGCCCGATCAAAGGAGGCGACGGCAGCTGGACGATTTATGTGTGCGAAAACACACTCGCGCGAAAGTTAGCATTTTATTTGATGCCTAGCGCGATGTGTCAGTGTGACACGATAGACAATTGTTTTAATAATCATCATCATTGTGGTTATTTTTAATAATAACGAACGCTACAGCAACGGTGACGATACTATTGATAATAGCACAATTGTACACTTAATTCAATGTTCCAATTGGTTTGTTTGTAAAATTTAAGGAAATGGTTTGAATCAGATTTTGGGAGAGGAATCGGTTACTGCGTCATTTATAGAATGATTTAACCTTGAATTGCATTACTAGTTGCCAACGTTGGTAAGACCGGCGGCGACCGAAAATGGGGTCGCTTATAAAAAAGCAACGGCTATAAAATTATAAATTTAAAACATGGAAAACGAACATCTATACATGCACATTTTTGACGCTGGCGAGAAAACATGATGACATATTTAAACGTCATGTATGTGCCTTTCACATTTACTGTGTTAACAAAACAGTTGAAATGCCGACGGCATGCCCGTTTCTACATATCTAAAACTCAGACGACATTTCCAGTTATCGCTGCGTTACACATAAATCGACAGAGCTAACAACGTATTTACTGATCAGTCCAATCTTTCTTCTCCGTGTGAACATAACTAATTTTATCGGCAATGTAGAACATACCTTTTTGCAGTGTTATCTCCAGAGACGAAACTGATGAAAGATTCAAAATACCCTGGAGCCGGCGTCGGTTATTTGTCAGATGCTTGCGATAGATCACTTCCTAATTTGAGCGCCTAGACGAGGCCGCCTTAGTTGGAGCAGTCTGTATAATTGGTTCTAAAGAATTCCGATCACTCGATTGCGCCGAGCCTTCATTTAGACGTGCACTCTTTTTACATTTTACGTTTCGCCACCGGCAACAGACGGGATTGCCACTCGAGCATTGCGATAGCCTTATCTAAAGTGTTGCTCTTCAACATAGGCCGTCTGCAGACCCTGCACACGATCGCCGTGCCGACGGAGCGCTGGCCAGCGGCAACCGCGTGCGAACAGCTTATGATAGCATCCCTCCGTATCGCCGAGTCCTCAACACCACGCACGCTGACAGACGCCGCGTCTCCTTCAGAAGGGAGAGCTTCGTCTGTCAATTAATGGAACTACGTACGGTACATGAGCTGCGTGGGTTTAGAAAGGTCATCGACGGTCCAAAACTGTGCACAGTGAAGACAACTGTGGATACCGAAGAGCGACGAGTAAGGACCACTATATGGGGCGCGGTATAACAACATTTAAATGTATATATGTAATAATATAATAATAATATATACAAATCTCCATTAGCATGTCATAAAAAGGCTAATCTAAAAAGAGTAGGCCTACTGATATACGTTTCTGTGACGAGTACCGTTATGCCACTATAGTTATATATCACATCCCAACGCACATCGTTTCATGGAAGAGGATTTCGACACCTACCATCTAAGTTATTAACCGTACGCAATGATTTACGAGACCACGCGTCATACCTTCTCCTGCAGTGGTTACGTAACGCTAGGTGCGTAAATGTTGCGTTTGGCATACGTGGGAAACGTCACGAACAAATATGTAAAATAAACCAACATGAACATAATAATAGTCGCAGGTTCATACATTATTACAAGGTTTCCTCGCAGGTTCATACATTATTACAAGGTTTCCTTTTAAATGTTTTGTCTTGGTGATTTCCCGTCTAAAACTAAGTACTCTTACTCTTATTTAATTTCACTTATTGCTAACACCGTAAATAATTTGTTCCAATATACTTGGATTATTTAAACAGTACAATATTATTGTTGTTGTTATTATGTAGCCCTTACACCAACCACCGAGCCATTGTTTCTTGTTGGAAGGCCGTAATTTGAGAACGTAGACAAAACGCTATAGCAACGCAACCTTTGTTAATATCACTGTTTAGATGATGTATACTTTTACTCATCAATCATTCATGGATGAATGTAGCGTTGTTCAATATATTTATCTATATATTTTATCGTACGTATATGGTTAAAATAAATGTTTATTGTTTAATAATAAAAAAATTAATTTGCTCGCCCATATCTGGTGGCAGTGATAAATTCGAAGTATTTCGTAACATTGTCGAATCTCTCATCATATTTTACGGCATTATTTATAACAGCATGTTTTGAAAACAATTTAAGCTGTTACAACGCTATTTAGTTAAAATAATAGTAACTTTACGTATTGCATAACAGTCCTGGTGACCCGAGGATGAATGGCAACAATAACTTAACCGTAATGAGCCCAGTCACAATTTATCCAGTTTTTTATTACTTTGACTATTGCAGTGCATGTCACCTTAGGCAATGAATGTCATGGTATAACATACCTGGATTTTACAATTTTCTCAATCACCCAAGCATTGACCGTCGCTTCGCTGGGTCTCTGTAATGTCTGATGTACGGAACCTTGTTGTGGCTGCCTTGACTTCAGGATCGACCCTCAACCACTCGCCGCAGTGATCGCCTATGACGACACCTGCTCGATCAGACACCTGATAGTGGTGTGGGCCAGTAACCTTTCCCAATCACAGCCCACCCAACGGACGTGAGTCAATGATATTCCCCTCAAGGCCGTACCGGGAGCGTGCGCGTATGACTAGAGACGCCGAGAGTCGGAGTGTCGCCGCCATTGCTGGTGGCGGTGTCACCCGGTTTGTTCGCCGCCCGTGTGGCGGTGGGTGGCTGGCTGCTTTGACGGGTGACGGGTCATCGACAACAAACCGGACACAAAGGCCGCCCGCGTCGCACGGCGGCACCCTCAGAGCTACGACCGAACCGAGAACCGCCCCCAACCGCCGAGCATCGGGGAGCTCGCCCGGCCAAGTGTCTAATTAGAGCTTGCCGACAATCTCCGAGGCATCGGCTTCACCTTCGTTTTTTTCCGCCGGTGCTACATTCTAGCCGATTAACTTTTTCCACTGACGCCATTCATCGAACGCTGTAAGTTCATCCTTTTGCAATTACTGAGCTGTGCGCCGTTCCTGCGCCAACACAAAGACGGATCAGCAGGCATCTGGCGCTATGCTAACTTTCCACTCGGGCAAAACGGCCTGCGGTTACACGGGCATTATCGCGGATTCTGCGTCTTTTGTGGTCGACTGTGGCCGCTATTGACGAGATGCAAATGTTTCAATCAGGGCATGTAAACGACACGTAACTGTTGATTCGCGAAGGAAACGTCAAGCAAACTCAAGATGCATAGCAATCGACCTATTCCACCTAAATACAGACTATTATCGCTTGAATCACGCCTGTGGTGCTGGTCTTTGCGTGATGGCGTAATCGATGTGGCTTCATATACGTACGGAGTCGGGTATATGCACCATCGTGGTATCCGCGGCCGACCCGTTCCATTATGACTCGGCGTCTTTCTAACATATGTGCCTTGCCGAGATATCTCGGTCCTCCGTGGCTGCCTTTATCTCGGAGACACCACCCACTACTGAAACCCGAAACCGCGGGGTTCCAAAAGTTACCGCGGCTCTCGGTTCTACCCCCTTCCAGACCCGGAACGGCCACAACACTAGTTGTCTGTGGTACAGTCACACATTCTTGGCATTCTGTATCTAATGCCCATTGTCCGCTAGCATGCGAATGTTGACTATGGCGAGATGAGGTCGACACGAATTCTGTAGTATATTGTTTTGAAATAAAACTTAGTCAATTATGTAGCTGCCTTGCTTGACCTAATTTAGCTCTTTCTTGGTGCATTTACACCAATGTGGGACGTTTTGATCTCTCTGTTTTTCAAGAGCAGAGACCCCTGTCTCCCATACTGGAACCGTGCCAGACCCGTACCGTGAATAAATATAATCGAGAACGGTGAACCATACAGACCCTTAAATTGATAACTGGATCAGTTACAGCACATACCATTCAGTCCGGTATCCTCTTTAATTAATTGAACGAATGTTTTGTTTCGTGATCCAGACATTCCGTGTTTTGGTTCCCGGAAAAGCACTTTTTGTATGATCTCTTCTTTGTAGCGGTCGTAATCTCCTGAAGTTGTCATTCTTCGCTCGCGGAGTTTTGCTGAGGCTTTGGGAAGGTCGCCATATATACAATGGAGAGTAGACATGAGAACATTTCTTGCTATCGGAATGTAAAGAGCGAAAAGTACAAACTAACCAAGACACATTGAAATAACTTTAAACCTCGCTATACGTGGGAGACACATGATCAAAGATCAATCAGGGTTGCAAAAGTACCTTTAATAATAAAACTGATAGTATGATTACAATTTCTTGGGGGGTTCGGGGTTTTGAACGGACACACTTTTTAAAAGAATTTGTTTAACGGTAAAACTTTTTTTATAAATCATCTCACAAAACCCCCGCCCGATTGTATACGCACGAACCCCATTTTCAAATCCCTGAGGACGGGGCAGTACTACGACATGCTAGCTCGTTTGTTCAAAGTTTTATTTAGTTTTGATGACATCAACGGACAACTTGTTAAATTGTTTTGACCGGAACCGGTAAAACATGCAAAACAGGTCCAGTTTTATATGTAAAAACAAACTCATAAGGCTACTCACACTTTCACAAGTTACCCGATCTAACGATCAATTCAATAATTTCAACAAAAGTATGCGCTCTTTTATTAAATTGACTGGGCATATTACTCAGAATATTAGAAGTTCCTGCGATATTCACGCACTATATATTTCAATATTAACGAACCTGATTCGCAACGGGCTAAATCAATTGAGGAAGAATTTTTAAATGTTCAAATAAAATAATGTTATGCAATTATTCGTTGTTCAATATACTTCAAACACATATGACTACTAAATACGAATTATTCGTTGACATATGAAGTGTTCTTTAACTCTGCTTCAATGTTCCACGTGGTCTGATCTATTGTTGTGAAGAAGTCCTCTGTTACATTCCACTTATAAAAAAACTATTTTAGAGAACATATATTAAAAACGTGAGCTACTTTCCACTTATAAAAAACTATTTTGGAGAAAATATATTAAAAACGTGAGCTAATCTAGATACAAAATCTAATCGTGCAACGCACGTTCGACGTATTTCTAATGACGGATATTAGTGAATTTAATAAGCTTAAAGGGCGCTCAGATTGTTTTTCAACGTCATCTCACACAATGGGAGTTGCAAGACTTGACGACTATACACACAAGCCGCCATTGTTTCCTTTACTTGTCTTCAGCTGGCGAGCTCACATTTCTTGAAAATGTTAATGTCATTATTCCCCGTTTTATGAATGCGCGATCTCCGGTAGCAAACGACGTCGTCTATTGTTGTCTATTGTACGCAACACGCCCCGGAAGGATCGATGGGAGTAAATTACCCCGCGGTCCGGCGAAGATAGCTGACGGCGTAGGTGGTCGCCATCAAACTCTGCTAACGAGGCAGACCTCCCGGCAAGCGAAGCGTGACGAGGCGTCGGGAAGAAACAGTGAAGAGATCGCCTACGCTGTCAGAAGAAAAGTATCCCTGTCAAATTCAAACTAGTGGCGCCACTCACCATTTCACCACTGTCACAACTTACAGCTGTTGTACAGATTATGTACTTCTTTATTATTATCTTCTTTATTTAATTTGGTAAAATTCAAATTTTTTTTCAAGAAGTATATCATCTTCAATACCATACAATTGTGGATAGTGTTTGTATTTAAGCTGTGTCTAGGATAGTGACGCTACGTTTTGTTTGAACTACCTCTAGTCTAGGACAATACTTCTACTTTACAAATGATCTGAATAGTTTCTATGCCAGATTTGACACTAACTATTATAGTTATGAATGTGATAAGTTGTGTCAATCACTATAGAGTCTTTCCCTGTCACACTGGACGAAAGTGATGTTGTCAAATGCTTCTTCAGAAACTCCCGCCAGGAGGGCGCTTAAAAGTACCACTTTATAAGAAATCTTCCCTCCGGCATCTTTGTCTTAAATGGTGGTTTTAGGTGAACTGGTTCTAATATTGTTAAGCGGTAAGTTTCTAGTATGTTATATTTATTATTTTTTATGTGAACCGTTTGTAGTAATGTTTTAGGTGAACTGTTTCTATTGCATGTGTGTGTGTGTGTGTGTGTGTGTGTGTGTGTGTGTGTGTGTGTGTGTGTGTGTGTGTGTGTGTGTGTGTGTGTGTGTGTGTGTGTGTGTGTGTGTGTGTGTGTGTGTGTGTGTGTGTGTGTGTGTGTGTGTGTGTGTGTGTGTGTGTATATATATATATATGATGTGTGTTTTTTAGCCAATTCTATTATTGGCAGTGCAATGTACACATAAAGAAAAAGTTCCGTTTTTAGTATATTATTAAACGGACAATAACGTGAAGAGTACATGTCGTGGTATATCTGAATCCACGCGTGGCTGACATAATTTTAATAAAATTAATAATTATTTTTCCTACAAGATTCGCGCGATTATATTGCCGTGCCATGCACGAAACAATCGCGCATCTGAGCAAGCTCAAGCTCACTGGCGCTAGAAGTTGTTCACAGTTGTGATTTCTGTTTAATATAAGTAGGCGGTATTGATGGTACGATGTGATTTTTGCTGATACAAAACATCTTTAAATATTTGCGTTCTTGTAGTAGTCATGGACACATTCTTCTTTTCTTCCTATATTCCGCCTAGCCGCAGCGTCTGTGGATACAGGCGGACCGTTACACGAACACAGAAATAATTACTTATACATAGAGTGCAAATTTATAATTTAAAGTACAACACAGCGAGTTGTATTTCCGTCGGCAATTGCTCACGACTCCACAGTATTCACGACAGGACACAGTGGACACTGGAACTTGTATGTAACCCATGCAATGGGAGATACCATGTTCTGCATACTATACAATAAAATAGTATTGTAGCTTCAAAGGGTAATCATATTCGTGGGTTGATTAGGAGAAAAGAAAAGAGCAATAATTATACCTCTCTATATAATATTATAAATGGAATGTTAGTCCTCATTTAGATGTTAGTCCTCATTTAGAATACTATATACACGCTTGGAGACCATGCATATGGTAACACGTATATGTAGATGCGCTAGAACGAATACAGAAGAGAGCAACTAAGCCGATTCCAGAACTGAGAGACATTAGAGACGACAAAACTTAAAAGAGTGTGGTTTGACAACCCTAGACACAAGGGGGTTAATACAAGATCAAATTGAAGTTTCTACAGTACACGAAGCAACGCAGATTAGATATAAGAATGTACTTATTCTCACAGAGAAAATAAACGAATGGAACAGATTATCTACAGATTGTGTAAATGGTATAGCAGCGTGAATATACAGTGTGTTTAAAAACAAAATTGACAAATATCTCAGAAGTGCAGCTTACACATAGATATAAATAAATGTTGAACTCTCAATAAGCCAATGGCTTCCTTGTCCACTTGCCTTCTTGGCGTTTTGCTTTGGATGGCAATATATATCTTATTATTATGTAAATCTTGTTATTATGGTGCTATATTATCCACAATGTTATCCACAATTTCGGGTAGCCTATATTAAAATGCAAAAAAAAAAAATGCCGTACAGTTTTTTCTTCTCAAAGTTAATGTAAGTGTTTTGCTTCATATTTATTTATTTTTTGCTGTAATATATTTACCGTAAGAAATCCTTTCAAATGTGAATATTTGCGATCTCTATATAGGGTCCATGCTGTAAAACCGGCTTGTTCTATTTCATCGCCAAATCGTGTGCTTTCTTAAATATCAATATTTGAAAGATCACGATTGGTGCGGATATTATTTTTAAACAACCGATATGTTATTAATATTATACATTTAAATATATGTATGTACGCAACGTCCCGCAAAACATTCGTTCAGTGAATCTGTGTGCATTCCTGCACTATTCGTAAGTCGAACCAACCGTATGCATCAACACACACAAAAACTAGGAATCCATAAAACGATTAGCTTTGCAAGATATTATTTGTGAAGTCGTTACTATTCTTCAATTATAATTGTTGTTGTTGTAAAATTTATTATTACTGTTATTGTTCTTGTTGTTGTTACTATCATGCCTGCCATCGCTGTCATTACGCACCCATTCTTCATTTATAATATAATGACAAATCTATGAAGGTTTCATTCAGGACCTGTATTTCCGAAATATGTTGGAACTAGCAACCCTATTTCTGTGTAACTTTGAAGTCAATGGTGACACACGAGACTAAATTTGACTTACGAAAATCGTATATTTTTGTGAGCACAGGACCAGGCCTGAAGCCCGACGTCTTGTTAGACCGAATCCTGTATGACAAGCGATTCATTTCGATTGACTTCGTCTGTGAATGGATTGAGCCAAGACCGCGCTCTCGTTGCTGTGTTGTTAACGAGGCACGTCAAATGCGACCGTTTAGTGCGCAGTGGTGCGTGTTAGTCGCCACTCTAAGAGCTCCGAGACCTGTAGACTTTTAGTTAGTCGGAACTTTGATCAATTCTCCGAGTTTAATGGCGCAGCGTCTCCCTTTCTACGATCTGACAGCGAGTAAGCAAAAGCGTTGCGTCTTTCAAGCGTGAACCCGAAATGGAAATGGCTGGTCGAGTATTCCGGTGACCGACAAGTATAGAATTGGCCGGTGTCACGTCATTAATATTCGGTGGATTTTCCGCAATAGTTGCATAGTTTAATTAAAATATTCAAACTTATCGTAAACTTACCGTATACTATGAATAACATTACATATCAAACGCCATAATATTATTAATTTGTGTATGCGTGCATGCGCGCGCGCGCGTGTGTACGTGCATGCGTGTATGTATGTACGTATGTATGTATGTACGTATGTACGTATGTATGTATGTATGTATGTATATATATATATATATATATATATATATATATATATATATATATATATATATATATATATATATATATATATATATATATATATATATATATATATATATATATATATATATATATATATATATATTCTGTACGTATGTATGTATGTACGTATGTACGTATGTATGTATGTATGTATGTATATATATATATATATATATATATATATATATATATATATATATATATATATATATATATATATATATATATATATATATATATATATATATATATATATATTCTGCTCCAACATAAATAAAACGCCTTTTATCTTTTTAGTAACATATTACATTTTTGTAAAATGTGCCAGAAATGACTGCAACCCTGTGCACAGAAGTGGGTTAAGAGGCGGCCGTGAATCAGCCGCCACGCTCCAAAAGATGAATCAGAGAGTAGCGTCGACCGAAGATGCACAAGTGCTTAGTTAATAAGCGTCCGGTGATTGTTGTTGGACTAGGGCACTTCCGACGGAACGGATATCGATGTCTGATGAGTGACAGGAAGCGGGCAAACTGAGACTCATTTCAGAACAGTAGTTGTCTTCTGGTTCCGGGCTTTGTTTTTTAGCCAGCTCACTGCTTGGCGAAAAGAAATTGCATTGTGATTGGCTGTCAACATGGCTTCTCAAGTGAGTCGGCCGGGCCGGAGCATTGGCGTTTCTATTAAAGTCGGTTGTTCATCGTGGATGGAAGGTCAGCCGCTTCAACGTCAAGGGTTTCACAGATCAGTCGGTGCATGTTTTTCTTTGTTTCCCACTGTTTGTCTTGCCATGAGCGGGCGTTCACGAGATGAATCTTGACACTGGCTCTTCTTTGTGGCGATAGCAGTGAACGGTTAGTTGGAGGTATCTCAGTCGAATCTCGTTTGATATATATGTCCCTAAAAAAGTTGTTTGTTTTTGAGCGTGGATACATTGCACAAGCTGTAATGCTCTCTCCACACAACTGTTCCCGGTTTCCAACAATGTGCCTCCTTTTGTCTTTCTTTGACCCTATGCTGTGCCATCGAAAACAATTACGATACGCATTTTAATTTAACCGTTAATGGTTATGAAGAGGCAACCAATGCATTATTACTATGGCGGATGAGAACGTTTCGAGATCGTGAATAATTTCATTATTATCTGTTAGACGAAAGCACCACAATAACGCTTACTGTCTTTGTGTGACTGTTTTAAATCATACTGTTTAGATTTCAGAAAGCTTTCAATAAAGAGCTATGTCAAAGTTGGTGCAATCAACTATATAAAATCATTATCCATTTTGAGTGGATTACCACAATATTCTGTCAGTATTATCATTATTAATTTAATATGCATACAAATATGTGAGTGCGTGCTTGCTTGCTTGCTTGCGTGCTTGCGAGCGTGCGTGCGTGATGTGTGTTTGTGTGCGTGCGTGTTTACTTTAGTAGTACACACGTACGTACAAGTACTTTGGAAAGGTTAAAAAGATGGAAATAAACAACATTTACAAAATTTATTATTAAATTTTTAGAAAAGTAAATAATAAAGAGCCAATTATAATATTATAATTATACAATAGCTGGGGTCAATTTGAAATATTGCAAACAACCATATATCGGCCATGTCAAAAAAAGGACATACTAGAAGAAATTCAAAGAGGACAACTAAGCTTATTCCAGAACTGAGACTTTAATTGCGAAACAATAAGTCTCCTTCATAAATAATGTGTAATAATAATAATAATAGGTACACTTGTGCAGCGCCGTTTATCTGGACAAAGTCCATTCTGAGGCGCTTAAATTATATAGGTGATAACATTAATGGGTTAAATATATGATAATAAATTAGTTAACACACATTGGTGAAAACTGTTTAGAATATGTTGGTTCCTTAGAGGCAAACTCCGTGCAGATACTGTATATGGTTACGTACAATAGTAATTCACGTACATCACTCTGTGTGTATGTATACACGCACGCACGCACGCACGCACGCACGCACACATTTCGTCACATAGAACCGTGCCTAACGTTCATCATCCAAGTACCGCGGCATTTTTTGGAGATAAAACAGCGAAATGCTTCACCTTGCACAGCAACCTTCTGTACTCCGTATTGATTTCTATCACATGCTTTGAGGGAAATGAGTGAATTAAGAACATTTCAAGAAAGAAGTCAACGCCTTCCTTGGTGCCTTGCGTCAGCGCCTCCAGAGTGGAGAGGGACAGCTGCTCAGCCACCGAAGGTGCCCACATAGAAAAAAGAACAAAAGAAGGTAGTTTGTAACACTTTGTTAAGGATAGGACATTGCTAGCGTTAGGATGAGGAGACAGTGCCGAAGAGTACATGGACAACAGAAGAGGGTGTTACGAGGAGAACGGGATTACTAACCACAAGGCGGAGGAATTGTCTGAAGAGGAAAGCAGAAGACCAAGACAGATGGAATAAAGTGGAACGCCGAGACTGATACCAGATGCTGAAGAAACCCGTGACGTGGCGCTCCTCCCATAAGGGTCACAAGGTACAGAAAAAAACGGGAGAAAATCATTATTTTTTCTACCTTTCCAACGACTGCACGGCATCCACATTTACCCTGGTCGTTAACTCGACAACAGATGGTCGTTGCGTGATCTCATTTAGAGGATCCCATGCACTTGTACAATAACGAGTGTGTGTGTGAAGCAGTTTCGGCTTTCTGACAAAAACATCGTTTTCTGAAACTGAATTACAATTTACGAAAATAAATTGTAGTGATGTTATCTAGCTAGTACTAAAAAGCTGGAATGTGGTCGACTGGAATACGCGTATACATAACCACGTAGTATTGTTCTTCCGTGCATTTAGGTATTATACCACATATAGGGCCGAATTGTGATACGTAATGGCGTGGTACTGCTCATACGTATATCTTGTTTTTATTAAGGCAATTAGTACATTTATGATATGCTCACGTATAGTTTGTATGTTTGTGTTTTTATTAAGACAATGGTTATATTTTTTTCAAATGGTTATCGCAAAACGGAACTGTGGCTATTGTATCACCTAACGGCAGCCGTTGTAAAAAGCGAATTCTCAGCAGAATACGGGAAAGATCTAAAAAGTTTCGGACCTCTGCAGTATCAAATATACGCGTTTGAATACTTAGGTGCCACTTCGTATGCCCGTGTTACAGGTCTGATTACGTTCGTTCTTCCGCTCATTGTAAAGACTGTCTGAAGCCCCGCCGGTTTAAATAAACGCTTTGTGGCACTGTCGCTGTTGGACATACGATCACATCCGGCCTCTTATTGCAATGCATTTCACGTGTTGTCTTCAGTCAATTGACGGACGCATCACACCATTGCTCGCCATCGATACTGCAGATACATGTGCTTAATGTAAACACGCACACATATCCATCAATATAAGACACATTATAAAAGTGCCGCGTCTAGACAGTGAGAACCGACGGAGGCGTGGTAGCGCATAGTTCCATCGAAATGACGCAGAAAATGCCTGAATGGTATCGGTTTAACTAGTGATTCACTCCACAACCAAGTTTCGTGATCAGATGTCGATCGCTTTCCACTCTGCAATCTTTGAAGTGGCGCCCGTATAAGCTATTACAAGATTAGCACATTTTTACGACAGTCCATTAATAGACTACGTAAAAAGGACCATGTAGCTGGCTTTTAGATCTTACTGAAGGCGGTGCTTCACTGCATTAAAAAGCGTCGTGTGAGCATGCATCAGTGTAATCCGTTACGCCTAATATAATCACATGCAACGTTGGAGCAGTGTTTAAGCTTTTTATATAACTGCTCTTGAAACGTTTCGTTGCTATAATTGATAACACGGGAACCACAACACGATTGTATATAGGCATATAGGTTAGTAATAGCAATATCGCTAATCGTTCATCCTAAGAAATAATAATAATGCTGAAGTGCGCTGTAGAGCAGCAACAAAGATACGACAATAACTCTGTCTTCCACGTAAATCGTCCTCGAACAATGCCACTATACTTACCTAGTTCTTTACAACTCTACTTCGTAGCGCCGTTCAAGAACAATAGCGCATGTGTTCGTTACGCTACCATGAGAATAATCACTTACCGATTTAAGGACGGTTCCGAGCGAATGCGGTTGTATCGGCCGACTGCTCTACCAAAGTACAGGCTAAAAGTTTACAATGACTGGCGTCCGAGCTGGTTGCATACTCGTGTAGTACTTCGCTTGGCGCAGCTTTGATTTGACAGATTTCGTTGCCGTTGACGATAGCTCGTAGTTATATTAACCCGGATCGTTCAGTGGGGACGTCCAGTCGGCCGTGTGGTTGAAGAGTGAAGCGCAATTCTCTATAGGAGACTGCAAGACGCTCAACGAACCGAGCCGACTGATTGACGGAGTATGCTTCACGGACACCTTTCAGAGGGCGTGGTTCGAGCGAAGCAAGTAGTGTCATTGGCGTGCTGAATACTGCACACGCTGGTGATCCGATTGAGGAGCAAAACGGTCGTTATTCGTCAATGTGCATAGCAGCGTATATATATTTAGTGATAATTGTGCGTAATCAAAAAGTGTGTCTTCTTGTGGGTTGAGTTACTTTAAGACAATTTTGCATCGTGTTGAATGTTTGACATCTAGGTCTTGTGATGAATATTTTATGGCTAGTGTCTTATCTGGAAGGTCTAACACACAACGTGTAATTATTGTATGATATGATCAAATTATATTCCTCTCCCGGTTTGCCCCATCGTTAATCATTAATGTCAATCCTACTTGGGAAAATAATTGCACAGTTCGTTCACAATTCCCATAGTTGGCTTTCTGCGGGGCGTCCCAGCAGTTAATGAGGCATTACCTCAGATAACAAAGGTCACATTAAAAGCCTACACTAGCAGACAGGGCCCTGATACGTCGCCTGTCGGACGTCTGGTCTCCGACATGTATCGTTATGGAAGCATAACGACAATGGCTCAGTCAGATTATATTTCAGCTCCCACGACAACAACATTTTTGTCTTAGTAGGAATCACCCACCTCATCAGTATTAATTATGATATGCAGATTTACCATGTTAAAAAATTTAAGGAATGAGATATCTTTCCAAAAGCCGGAGACTTGCCACATCTGTATAATATGTATATACGTATAGGTGTAATATATAGAGTATTATTATTATTATATTATTGTTTTTATTATTACTATTACATATTGAGGCAAATGAACTTGTAATTCGAAAGGAATCCCTTAATCGTCACGACGGTTCACATCACTAACTATATGGGTTTTTAAATATTGAACTTTTAAAATTTATTTACGTATATCTGTACCTTCGCCGATATGGTAAATGAACTGAAGTGTATAAAATCTATGTTGCCGTGTTGCACGGGACAAGAGGAATGTTATACATTTCACAAATGGACATTGACCCAAGTACAACTTAAAGTACTTTAGTCCGACTGTGGGTACCTTGGTAAGGTACATTTTCAATAAACTCAAAGCTATGCGTGAATGTTTACAAATCAATTTTGGTAAATCAATATGTAAAGCAAAAGAAAAAACGATTGCATTGTCTGTCCAGTATATGTTATATGTTGCAATTAAAAAACTGGCACAATGTGCTAACGTGTTATTTATATATGTAATCAATTTATTTATGCTTGAGTTTATTCACTTCACGTATGGCGTAGTAAATCAATATACAAAGTGCACCGAAAACAAAGTTTTTATGACTGATTTTCTTTTGTACTTTCATTCATTCGTAACCATTTCAATATGTATACAGGTATATGCATACGTTAGCGTTGTATGTGCCAGTCTATCAAACGTATTCAACAAAATTAATATGGTACGCACATTATGTTATTTATTAAATACATATTTTCAAATGCACTTAAATAAATATAGCAACTGTTTAGCTTCATCAACTATTTTATTTTTTCAATTTCAATCGCACTGATGGATATATTTTATTATGTTATTTTCCAGTAATAAATGTGCTATTTATATGAAAAGGTGGCGTATAAATAGTCTAAGGATATTGCCGATGAAGGCGTTCGCTTGGAAGCCCCTAATCACAATTGGTCGAAACAATAATAAATTTATTTGAATTACGATTTTCTTCAACCACAACTTTTTTTGATTACTTACTCAACGTTTCGACTGCCATCGGCAGCCTTCGTCAGGAATTCTGGGACGGTAAGTTCTTCCTCTGCTCGCCAGTTGTCTTGGTAAGCAGGTCGTCCCATACGTGACTCAATATATTTCCCCCTCGTCTCGATTTATGACTGGAGTTGTCTTTCGGATATCTTGCACGTTCCGGAGATATACATCATAAAAAGCGGCATAATAAAACAAAAACAGTTGGTGTTTTGTATTTGTATTGCAAACCCCACAGTTAGCAGATCATGAAATAGAATGACCAAACGAAACTCGCATAGAAAGACAACAGAGTGCTCGCGAGCTCTCATATTCTTTGAAAGAGCTCCTTTACAGTGATACGAATGGCGGTCAAACCAGAAAAACTGATTGTAATCTGAGACGCCGGTAATGTCTTCCGGACCTCTTTGTGATTCATTGTCACACACGAGAACCTACCCTCACATTTTTCACGTAACAATGATATTTGTCAGGTGTAAATCTATTATACAGGGAGATACGCCTAGCACATCTGTCGTCGCGACAGTCTAGTACCGCCACTGCGCGTACAAGCAGTCGCGTAGGTTCGTACCGGAAGTGGAGACATGTGCGTCTCTGATACACATCGCGCTGGACAAAAACCTCTAAAAATAGAGAGGAAGAATAATTATAGACGTATTGTACTCGCGTATGATGTTTGAATGTACCTACCTTATTTATAGAATATGCCTGTCTGCGCATAGGAAGTTTTCTCGATGCACCAAAAGTGATTGGAACTGTAAGTTGTTTGAGTATTTAGGTCAGATGCACCATAAGTGATCGGAACTGTAAGTTGTTTGAGTATTTAGGTCAAGATCTGTAGATAATATGTTCTTTTTTGACGTGCACTTGGACGCTTTGAAAAAAATAGACACGACTAGCATGCACGCACGACATTTTTAATATAATTTTATTGTTATTTGGTCAATTTCAATGCTTCTCCCCGAATATCATGCTTACATTATACACTGAACGGCATAAACCTGTAACGATCAAATAAAAAAAATTGTGTTTCATTAAAACACATTTGGCCGGTCAACATGTTAGAAGTGATACAGTCAACACCATATCACGTGATTTTACGATAAAAAATATCAGACTATGTAGTAACAGACGTCTCAGTGTGAAGACTTTATGTTAAAATATGTCAAATTACGCATTTTTGTATTGTATTGTATTTTATTAAGTTCCAACAGGTCTGAAGACCCAGTAACAGGACTGATAAAATAAATATAAGAACAATACAAATAAATAATAAAGAACAATAGTTATAATAAGGGTATAAAACCACACAATACCAACATTACTAACATAGCGAACTAAGACAGCATTATACGTAGAAATGTTTTTGAATTACAGATCTGAAGGTATTGGCTCCTATAAATATATCACAAGTGGGTTCAGTTAAATACAATGTGTTGAAAGTAGTCATACCTGTGTATTTCCTAATGCTGATTCTGCTATTGAACATCCTAAAAGTTTCGTAGATATCTCGAAGGACAATGATATTGGATATTTCCTACCAGATATAGGACGAATCTAGATGAGAATGCACCACTTATGTAGAAAGATCAGATCTGCAACTTGCCTACGATGTTGAAGGGACGGTAGTCTAAAATGATGGCAAAGCGCAGGATAATTGTCAGTGGAGTACTGTATTTTGGATTTGTAATATAGATACTTAATTAATTGTTTTTTTGATTTCCAACCAGCTTCTGACTATATATATATATATATATATATATATATATATATATATATATATATATATATATATATATATATATATATATATATATATATATATATATATATATATATATATATATGTATACATATATATATATACATATATATATATACATATATATATATATATATATATATATATATATATATGTATATATATATGTATATATATACATATATATATACATATATATATATATATATATATATATATATATATATATATATATATATATATATATATATATATATATATATATATATATATATATATATATATATATATATATATATATATATATATATATATATATATATATGTCAGAAGCTAGTTGTGTAATAAAAAAATAATATATTATTATATATATATATATATATATATATATATATATATATATATATATGTATATATATATATATATATATATATATATATATATATATATATATATATATATATATATATATATATATATATATATATATATATATATATATATATGTATATATATATATATATATATATATATACAAGGATCGCAAAGTTTATACATCGGTAAATGTTGTGCAAACGCGCTTAATAAAACTACACATCTGAAAAGCTTTAGAGACATTACGACTAATATGATCTTTAAAATTCAAATTACTAGTCAATGTGACTCGGAGATCTTTGACAGCGGCGACCCTGGGTAGAGACTGGCCTAAGGTGGCGTAGTCAAAAGATAAGTATTTCTTTTTGTTAGCTAAAGTCATTCTGCAGCACCTGTCTGCATTAGGTTTGATGTGACAAGGCCTCACACCAGAGTCACACACTGTCCAGATTCGTCTGCACCAACTGATAATCGGTCACCGACGAAATTTCTCTAAACAGTTTGGAATCATCAGCATAGAGTGATATTTCACATGAATCAACATGATTAGTGAGATCATTAATATACAAGATAAACAGAAGTGAACTAATTTGTGAACCTTGTGGTACACCGGACAACACCGGCTTCCAGTCAGATGCTTTGCCTTCGTGTACCACACGTTGTTTTCGGTTGAGAAGGTAGGACTGCAACCATTGTATGCATTGCCCAGAATACCCGTATGATTTAAGCTTATGAATTAACAGTGGATGGCACACTGAATTAAAGGCATTACTTACATCGGTGGTTCTTAGTACCCCGAAGACATTATCATAAGACACACTGATGTGCGAAATTTGGTCTGATTGAAAGGGGGGTATATTGGGATAATTAAGATTATCTACCGACGTAAAGGCATATTGAATATAATCCGA